>CABFVZ010001622.1:124070-179994 GCA_902151445.1 Timema monikensis | reverse complement strand
TAGCGGCGAGATATTTTCTACTAATCTAAGCTCGTCAGTTTTTTTAGCTGGGCTGGCGACTTCTTGTAGTATATATACATTCAACGGTCTGGTGGGAGAGAAGGGGGGGCAGAGGGAGGCGCAATACATTTTTCGGTCATTTAATTATTACTTTTAATTCTACCTAGCCTATCAACATGGAAAAAAAGTTAACTGTGATATTTTTTAAATACCGTTTGCAATTAACTCCTTGTGTGAAAATGGGATTTCAACTCTGGAGGCTATCAAGTGTAAAAAAACGTGCAAGACTAAATGTCATCAAATGAATGAGAGCTGCTCTTTCTAATAGTACTCCACGTTTTAATTAACTTTGCGTTCAGAAACAAATCACATCATTCACATTAAGAATCAACATTATCTGAGAAAAGTTACACCAGGAAACAATAAACAAGTTATTAATTCAAAATTAGAGTAAATATTATCATGAAATTAATTTTTTAAATGTATAAATGTTGATGTTTAAGAGTTTTTATTATTATGTGTTGAGTTAGATATTAAATTTATTTAAATAAAATGTTATAATTTGAATGGTTTTTTCTTAATTCCCTTACCAAATATGTTTTATTCATCGAGGGGGTAACGGGGGTGCAACTGCCCCACGTGGATGTAAAGGGGGTTACAGGGGTAAAAAGTTTGAGAACCGCTGCGGCTAATCTTTGCAGATCCCTCAAGGGTTGTTAGCAGTGCATCCAGACGCCCGCCCATCTCTAATCCAAACTAAAGGTATCGCCCGACCGGTGCGTGACTCATTGACACGAACGCACGTACGCACACACACTCGGCTACCAACACCTGCTCGCGTCTACGGCAACCGTTGACCTTGACTCTCATGAGAGGAGATGAGATGATGGCGCGCAAGTGATGCAACAACGATACTCTCGCCTCCGTCGCTATGAGTTATTGGAACACGCAGTAGTATTTCTAGGGTCGGCTTACAAAGTTTTGCTGGAATAAAAGAAAGAGTTCGACAAATGACGTTCATAGGGACCGTCTAGGACCTAAGTACAATCTGATTTTTAAAGGAAGCTTATTGTTTGAAAACTGAAAACTCATGTGATGCCACAACGGCATAAATAAACATATTATTATTGCTTTTATAATGATAGTCCATTTAATTAATAATATAAAGGTAACCTATAAAGCAATCCATAAGGAGCTCTTATTGGAAACTTTTGATAACTTTTTAATTAATAAATCAAATATAACATATTTATCCAATGCCAAACTTAAGTAACTTTAAATATGATAAAAATCAAGGTATAGTTAAGATATTGCCAATCAGATGTTTTACTTAGGTAGACAAAACCTTTAGCAGTACACGAGTTTAGTTTTTACTGGAATGAACACTATTTTTGTTTTACAATCCTATACATTTAGAATTTTAAACTTAACTTGGTTGATATTGTCTACCCTGAAAAGTCCAAAATAATCCACATATAAATGCTGAATGCCCGGGAAAAGAAAGTTAGCTGGTATAGGAGCGTAATGGACCTTTGTGAATTGAATAGTATAATTTAATTGAGGGTCAAAACAGACATTTTATTGGTATTTGGATTTGCCTCTTCCCATGTTTGTTCTCCAACTTCCAGACAGCTCCACCAGAGAACTTTATATGCGCACCTAATTTCTAACCTTTCGAAATTGATGCTCGAATATTATTCTAACGCCTTTAAGTCAAAAGTGAAGACAACTCTTCTTCCGACGTCAACACTGGAAAATAAAAAGCGGTCGGCCACCACATTTCCCTTAGTTGAAATTTAAAAGTATTGAGAACATGAAAGCAGTGTCCTTAATTCAACCAATCCAGAACAAGAAACTGGTTGAGACTTTAAAAAAACGTGGCCGACTTCTTGACATGAGGTGTTTTACTGTGTCGTGTCCCGCCTGTAGCAATCTCACCTGACGAGTAATAACACTGGTCTCCACAGATACCGACTGACAAAACGCTACACGCTGATCTAAGCTCATTAGAACACATTCAGAGTTTAGAGTTGCGTACTAATATGGCATCTACGTTTTACAAGAAATCAGATATTTCAAAGATAGGGAGAAGATTTTATATGAGTAGAAGAATACAACTTTTTTTTTTGGGTTTAAATTCGTGGGCTTAATTATAGCTCCAGGTGTTTCAACGAGCTTTTACTGTGTAGAAACATGATTAAAACATGATTAGACGCATTTACGTCTTTAGAGTGAGTGAGAGAGGGAGAGAAATAAAGAGAGAGGGAGAGAAACTATGGAAAGCCACTGGTACAAGGTGTAAAAAGAGATACTACAAAACAATTTTTCTCTTAACGTAAGTCTATTTTACAATATTATTGTACTTTCATATTTGATTTGAAATTTAAAATACACCTACAGTCCAATTGGAGTTGCCTCTACGTTCACGTATTCATACGTCAAGTGATCTGCAGCTGTCCCAATTGATCCCAATATTATCAATACTCATAAAATAACAACAACAAATCTTTGAAGTTTCTAAAAGAGCTTTCACATCAAAAATTGGAGTCTAAATAGGCGCATATTGAATATAATTTAATCTTGTTACGGATTACACAAACCAATAAATTATATTTATTAATTTAAAACAATTATTTAATGAACGGTTACCTTCAATGAGCTGAAAAATATGTAAGACCCTTTAAATTATAGCCTGTGGAGGGGGAGGGGGGAAGAGGGAGGGGTATTTTCACTTTTCAAGATATGTTAATAAACTATTTATGTTAAACGTAGTTTTTTTTAACTACAAGTGTTCAAAGTTTTATCACATCTGGAGTTTTGTTTTGAAACTTTTTTTAATTTCGTTCTAATACGTTCAATCCATTTTACACCAGAATTTTAGTGGGAAGACCCTTTATAAATTACTGATTTCGTACCAGAATCCCACTGTATAGTAGTATTTTAGTAAGATAATAAGGCCTTTCAGAACTGGCTTTCTACAAAAATCATCGTATAGTTAGTTATCAATCCAATCAAAGGAGGCACCGAAATCCATGCGGGTAATAGAGGCCAAAGTGCAGTCAGTAGGAATAAAAACCTCATAACTCTTTTAAAATAGTACATTTCTAATCTAAAGTAACTACATGTGTCAACCAATCTTGAAACTTAACCTGCCTTAAAAGAACTGAACTTTCAAATTTAAATTAATGATGAAACGAGACTAGACTAGAAATAAGTAAATGTTTATCTTAACCCAGTCTTATCATGTTCCTGAAAGAAAATTAGATTAATTACATTACATTAATTTTCTTTTGTATAAGGCAGCCCAAATTCAATTTTTGGAACTATTCTTTAGGTATTTAGCACAAACTTTATGAAAAATTAATTAAATCAGCACAAGACTTAAGACCAGGGCTGCGGAGTCGGTAGGCTAAACCTTCGACTCCGAGTTTGACTCCGACTCCTTTATTGATGGCGAATTTATATTAATAGATGGCGAATTTATATTAATAGATGGCGAATTTATATTAATAGATGGCAAATTTATATTAATAATAAGTAATAGAAATAAGTATAAACATAATTTTAACACAGTACATTTAATATAACTATTGGATATACACTAAAATACTAAAATGGTAGCATAGGGTATTTCATCCCCAACACTTGAATCATCAGACTACTTGGTTAAGAAAACATAAAAATAATAGCTAGTTTACTACAATTTCTGAGCAAAAAAACTAAATTCCTATGAAAGAAACAAACTTAAAAAAAAAACACCATAATTTATGGCTTAAAACTAAATTTAAGGATAGTAAAACATAATAATTATATCAGCTGTCCTCTATCTTCAAACTGTTTATAATTATATTATCAAAAGTGTTACTTTAATTAATGTACAATATACTATGGTAAATGAAATCTAAGATACATTTTGTTAGATTAGAGAAACATAGGATATTTATCTATACTATATATACTAATATTATAAAGAGGAAAGATTTGATTTTTTGTTTGTAATGGATAAACTCAAAAACTACTGGACCTATTTTAAAAATTCTTTCACCAATATAAAGCTACATTATCAGCGAGTAACATAGGCTTTATTTTATTTTGAAAATTTAATTTATTCCTCATAAAAATGTCGATAGTATATTATATAGTCGTTGGAAAAAAATGTTGTTGAAGGGAAAGTGGGGTTGGTGAAGGGGGTGGAGGAGTAAGGGTGAGGAAAGAGAAATAGATGTAGTGACGAGGAACGCAAAAAAATAAATATATATATTAAAATAAAATTTGGGGAAACGAGGGGAGTAAATGAAAGTGGAGGAAGCTGAAAAATTAATTTGATTTTATCAATTGGTTTGATTGGTGTATACACAATTCTTTTCACGCCTAGAGCAAACAAAATTATAGAGGAATGAGTATGAAAATAGGAGGGAGGATAAAAAGAGGGAGGGGGCTATACAGTGATGGTAGGACTGTATTTTCAAAAAAAATAAGTAAAAAAAAGTGTTGTTTTTATATTGAGATGAATGATTTGAAGCTTTGTTTTACAGGATTTTTTACAATATTTTTTACGGGGAAGGGGGCTAGTAGGTTATATATGTTTATAAGTTTTTTTAAGTCTGAGTCGGTACCTTTGTACAGACTCCGACTCCACCCAAAATTGACTCCGAATCCATAGCCCTGCTTAAAAATAACTTAATTGCAGAATAGACACAACATCCAGCTAGCACCCCGACCATTAATTCATCACTTTGTAAGGGAAAAGCCCAATTTCATGAATGATTTTAAAAAAAAATCAGCCGTGCCGAGAATCGAATGCAGGACCCTTAGTTCAGTAAGTAGATGTTAAATTACAGTTCAATTAACACGTGAAGAGGCTTATCTGATAGCTAGAAAAGTTACTAGATTTACGTTCACGTATCCATACGTCAATTCATGTGATTTATGGCTGTCATTTTTGATATAAAAAATCAATACCAATAAAATAACGCTAAAATACTAAAAAGATGTATCAATTTTTGCCGCAACAAAATATGGGTTTGTATTTTATAAATGGCCCTTCCTATGATAAATGGACTGTATCTATCATTTCCAAATAAATATTTATTACCATATCAAAAGATAGTTAATCCAACGATGTCACCACCCAAACTATAAATTCCAACACGCCACTGGCGAGACTTACATTTTATGAAGATACAATCTTAAGTTTTATCGCTCGAAAAAATATTAAGTGTTAAAATTGAAGCACATTTTACTTTTTTTAAACAGGGAATGTAAGTTACACATAGGTTTAATAAAATTCCAATACACATGCCTAACCCACATGCGTAACCAACGCTTACATTTTTACTTTCTCTGACACCTCGGAGAGAAAGTATTGTGATCCTCAAAAAAATCGAACTCTATATCATGATAAATAAATGTTGACGTATCACGACCGCCTGAAACCAAAAGAATTGTTTTCACGAAGCCGTCCGTCTGTCTGTACCTCGGACTAGAGCCAAAACAATTTTACCGATTGGGCTAAAACGTGGTATCTGGGGTTTTCATAAGGTTCCATCGAGGAGACTTTGGAATTTGATATTTAACCATAATTTAAGGGTAGTTTACTAAAGGGAAAAATGAGAAAAAAAAATCCATCTTCTCGAAATTCGTTTTAAAGATTTTGATCAAGTTGTATGGCTAGAAACCGTTTATCATTATAAACCAGATGGATATTATAGTTTTTTCATGAAAATTACTTTGAAGGTAATTTTCATCATTTTTGGTGACCTGGTGGTCTAGGGGTAAGGTGTCAGACTTCTGTGCTGGCGGCCGGGGTTCAATCCTCGGTCCCGGTACAGATTTATCTTACTACCAAACCCTTCCTTCACCTCTGACAAGACATCTTGTGAATGTGAGGAATGCCAGGCCTCCACCGTGGTTCGGATTCCACGTTAAACTGTAGGTCCTTCATTTCAGCTCACAATCACCCTACCATTACACATTAGCGTAAGTGCGTATAACCCGAACGGGTAGTAAGACGCGGTGCTAATAATAATAATAATAATAATAATAATTCATCATTTTTCCGGAACTATTTGAGATATGAAATAACTTACCACTATTAAGTCGTAGTACTATTAAAAATAAAAATATTGTATTTGAAATATATTTTTATAAAACCAATAATTTCTGAGCTACAAGAAATATATACTTTTTACTTCAGGTCTTTGAAAATTAATTGGATTCTTATGCTCTTTGGTAGACAAAGATTTTTCTCTTTTCACAATTTTTTTGTTATAGCGTTCCTAGTTCCTAATGCTATAGAGTAATTAAATAACAGTGTATATTATTTTATTTATTATCTTTGGTGTAGTGTTTATACAACAATATATAGACCTATTATTACTTTTTCACAAATCTTACAGGTTTTTAGTAAGAGTGGGAGAAAGTATGTGCGATGCACCATACCATTTATTTAGATTATAATAAACAACTAACAACTTGCTCAGTGTTCATACAACAACCACATCAGCAATATATACCTTGTCTATATTACGTTTTAATTTGAAATTAGTTGAATTCACTATTTTACGAATCCGAATCATGGAAATAAATTATAATATAGGAAATAGGAATAAAACAGAATAATATAATATAAACAGTAGCTATTAAATTATATATATATACATTCATTATAATATGAAATCTTTCAGTTACATGTTAAATTAATGGCCTGGGGTCTGGTTAAGTTCCTATAATCATGTTAGGGTTGAAACACCAATATAATGTATTAAAGCTTTGAAAAAATTATAATTCAAAATCAAAGAAAAAAATAATGGTTTGAATCACAAATCCAATATTTTGTCAAATTCTTGAATCTTGAATAAACTAATGTCCAATTCCTAGTATTTGCTAATAGCATAGCGGGTCTAGTTTATTCAACACACACCCAAGGGTAGATCAAAGCTTACAGAGTATATTATAAAATTCGCGCATGGCAGATTCATAGGAACTAATTAAATCGAACGTGCCAAGAAAACTTACAAGGTAAACACGTCTCTTTGGGCTTGACTGTATTAGTATAGAGGCCGAATATAATTCTAGGTGACCCTAACTCTATACCTGGAACAATTATTAGATTTCCGTTTTCTAGTGTTGGAATGTAAGCATTCCAGGCAAAAGAACGAGTATTACTTACAATTTTCATAGGGATAACCTTATCTGGTAGCTAGAAAATTTAATAGAACTACTTTCGCGTATTTATACTTTAAGTAATAGGATATGCTGTTTAAAAAAAATATACTAATATATAGTAAAATGTAATCAATTTTGACCACAAAGTAGTTTGCATTTCCTAAAAGGCCATTTCTATGAAAATTGGGATGTAGAAGTAATAATATAAATTTTATTGATAACAGTAATATATTATCACATTTGTAATATTACTCATGTTGATGTTTATTAGCTTGTACAGAAAAAATACAAACAATTGTATTCTAAAATTTAATGTTATTTTAGATATTTTTAAAATCGGTAATATATGTAATTTGGACTATTTTTAGCACCAAATCAGAGATAGAACACAGGCATATTTTTTTAATCCCAGGGTAATTTGAAATATTTCTAAAATTTAAGTTATCTTTAAACTTATATGACATATTGATTATTATTCTTTAATATGATTTAAAATTAACAATACAAAAATGTTTGTGAACTCCATAGAATTCTGTTTACAAAGAAGTTTAATCCAGCAGATGGCAACACAAATAGAAATCGCAGGCATTTTGGAGCATTTATAAGATTTTTTTATTTAGCACAACATCTTACTACTCGTTCGGGTTATACGCTTAAGTACTAATTACGCTAATGGATTAGGCATTGAAAAGGTTGAATTTAAAGGAAGTGAACTCACATTTGCGTGGAGGGAAAGTGGAAAACCATTTAGGAAACCGCTCCTCCCAGTTCACCCAACCGAGACTCGAACCTCGATCTCTTCGTCCTCAGAATTAATAAGATAAGGTTAAACGAGATTCATGAGCACTGCAAGCGCAGGGAAACCACAAATAATTGCTAAGATCGACCTGAGATGATTGTGTGGTCTCGCCAGTGGATATAAAAAAGCTCAATATTAGCATGGAAATAAATAAGCGTGAAATTAGTGAAAGGTTTGGATTATTTAAAATAAAATTCTTGAAATGCTCCAATTAATTCTATTTAATGAGTATATAATGGCAACCACGTGGATAAGATTAACAGCAAGGTATACCCTCAAGGACAGCGTGTATGACCGACCAGGAGATTCGATAATCGACCCCAAGCGGATGCAAATGGAGATGGCATTTTCTAAAACGAGTTTTTAAATTCTTTCTCCGAGATTAATTGGACAAGTTCTTTAAAAGTCCGCCCTTCTTATCATGTTAAGTTAGGCCAATTAATAAAATATACTAGATGGCCAAATATTAAAATATACTCGAGTATATAATGTATAAGCTCAGTCACAAAAAGTTTTCAACTTGACAGTTCCTAGTCTCATCTGCATAGTCTGTTAAGTTCATTTACTTATAGTCTCTAGTTCCCTAATAGTCCTTACTAATTGTAATCGTATGTACTCAAACTATATCCTTGAGCACGTGACCATGCCAATCCATGTGAAAATCAAGAAACTTTGTCCAATAATACTCTTCGAAAGAAAATTAACTACATCAAGGAACAAGTATACGATACTACAGCTATATATTAAATATAAAAAAAACTAGAATAATAAAAAATAACAGGATATACTTGAAATGTAGGTTAAGTGCAATAACAATAAATATAGCCTATTTAAAACATTAATTTAACCATCCCACTTATGAATAGTTTATATAATTGCTATAATCTAAAAATTCAAAATAAATGTGTTTACCAGTGCTCTGGATACAAATAGGCAAATCACTGTACTTTTAATATTAGTTTTCTGTTTCATATATCTTATGTAAATCTGGGTTTGAATTTATAGTATAAATCTTAGTAATAATATATTTTAAGGAAAAAGTTTCCGAAATAGTTATTTCTATCTTCTGTTCGTACACAACTAAGTTTTCATAGCAACGGGTGTATCGCTGCCATTGGTGCTTTCATTTTGATACGAGCACCTTTGGCCATATTTCCTATATAGCCGTTCGTATCGACTAGTCCTGACAAAGTTAAAGATGATCCAACTTCTACAGGTTACAGACCGGGACTCTTGCATACACAGTAATCTGTTACTACGGAGTAAATCTCTTACGGACCAAGGACTAGGCACATTACGGATACGGAGTAAGCCTACGTGGACAAGTATTCTCTCTAAAAAAAACCTGCATTTTAGTTAAGTAGGGCTGTGAGTCGACCATTTTTTGGAACCGACACTGTAAGTTAAGTAAAAGTACTTTCTAAATAAATTAGAGGTACCATGGACCACACATTTCCTAGAGCATTGCCCTACATTTGATTTTATCTCACAGCAGATGCCAAATTAAAAGTTGGGTTCATCCGCCTAAAACAAATTAAAATGTATGATCCAGCGCTAAGAATGTTTTTTGCTCATGTGGAGGTCCCGTGCTTCACTAAGCATATTCGAAACAATATTCTACACGAGAATTAAAAAGCGTTTCATTTCTCCCTTCACGATACTTCCTTGTCACGGAATGAGCAGTAAGCGTGACATAAGGCAACGGTGCGTGAATATGCCATGCATCATCTTAAAAATAAAACACAACTTATACATCTACATACAATATACAATGTATGGAACTTAAATTCGTTTGGACAAGACCAGCATGAGAAATGTCCAATGTCTGGAGATTTAAGAGAATCGTTTGGACAAGACCAGCATGAGAAATGTCCAATGTCTGGAGATTTAAGAGAATCGTTTGGACAAGACCAGCATGAGAAATGTCCAATGTCTGGAGATTTAAGAGAATCGTTTGGACAAGACCAGCATGAGAAATGTCCAATGTCTGGAGATTTAAGTGAATCGTTTGGACAAGACCAGCATGAGAAATGTCCAATGTCTGGAGATTTAAGAGGATCATTTGGACAAGCTGAGCATGAGAGATTTTCAATATCTGAAACATTAGGATGCTAGTTAAAACAAGATAAGTATGAGAAATGTTCAATTACTGGAACTTAAGTTTGTTTGAACAAGACCAGCCCAAGAAATAGCTAAATTTTGAACTTTGGGAGGTTAGTTTAGACAAAACCAGCATTACAAGATTCGCTCGAACCAGAAAATGTATCGATGTGCGGTTTTCTGCACTCCTCATTTGACAAAAAACAAAATTGTATCAATAATTAATTTTTTATTTTAAAATAATTATTTTTCAATTTACTGTATTGTTTAAGAAATATGCTGAAACAATTTATCTGGTCTCAATTTCAACATTTTTCCCACCCCGGAGTTTGGTGCTATCCGAGGGTTGATGAATGGTAATAGGTCACCACCATACCTTTTCTGGGCATCTCCAGCTAGTTATTGTTCGAATCCAACCAGCAATTTCAAATGTAAGTTTCCAGGTGGCTCAGAGCTCATTAAAATCAGGAACTCTTAAAAGTAATTACCCGAGCGTGTTAATTGCCTCAAGTATAGGCACATCTTCATAAAACATCCTGAGCGTGTACGAGTTAACCGCAACCTTCACTTCATTCCTGACACTGGAATTCGACCTTTGTTTTTAAATAGGTTTACAAACTTTCTACGTGAGAAAACATTATATACCAGAATGGCGGTGATAATTATTAGCGTTCAAGAGCAACTTCATTTCCACACGGCACTCATCATATTTTTAATACATTCACTTCTTTTCTGTGGTTGTCTACATTGAAATCTTTTCAAAGAGAACAGAAACATTCTAAAATACTTCAGGAGCACGTTACGGTCGTCACTCGAGTTATTCAAACTTGCCTTAATAAAACTATTTGCCAATGAGCCGAACGGGTAGTAAGACGCGGTACAATAAAGTAAAGTAGGTGACCTGGCGGTCTAGGGGTAAGGTGACAGACTTCTGTGCTAGGAGTCCGGGGTTAAATCCTCGGTCCCGGCACAGATTTATCTGATTACCAAACCCTTCCTTCACCTCTGACAAGACATCTTGTGAATGTGTGGAATGCCAGGCCTCCACCGTGGTTCGGATGCTACGTTAAACTGTAGGTCCTCCATTTCATCTCACAATCACCTTACCATTATATAATAGGGTAAGTGCGTATAACCCGAACGGGTAGTAGGACGCGGTGCTAATAATAATAATAATAATAATAATACTGTGAAATTCAAAGAGGAAGGCACCTTTAGTACGGTTACAAATGTTACTAAAACAACTAACATACAGTCATACGTCGGGTTATTTGATACGCAGCTGTCACTTTCCATAGATTGTATTAATATTTATAAAATAACACTAATAATATCGTAGCACGTTATCAATGTTAACCACAACAACAACAATATTTTTCCCCATAAGGTTATTTTCATCCGAAACTTAGTATATTAAAACTATATTCTTTTCCTCAGTCATTTAGCGTTAAGAGGCTCCCGTAGACCCCTATTAGATAACGTTTATGTTTTTCATTTTATCATTTTCTTCTTCATTTATTTGAGTTATTTAAAGTGCAATTTCTGAACCAACTGATTATATAAACACACGAGCATTTCTATGAGCGGGAGCGAAAGGACTTACCAATGTTGCCGGGAAAAGTATTTTCACATACCTTCAAGGGTTATTTTACATGACACAACCAACAAGAGAACGACGGCTTTACTTTCCCTCCGAAGGAAGTTTTGCTACTGATTTTTTTTATCGCACAAGAAGAATCCGTTGACTCCGACTGGATTTGAACCTACACACATCGAATCTTGAGGCAAGCACTTTTCCATAAGACCATCAAGGTCAAACATTCTTTTAAAAATCAAGTTTAGTTTAATTTGCGATATAAAGTAATCAATGAAAAGAATAACCACCTTATCTCCCCTGTTTTGGTACTAAGGGGAACAGCTTGTCTTTACATACATTTTTTTTAAAAACCAGTAAACTGGATTAAGAAGAATATTCCCCATGAAGCCAAGACAGCGGTGGTGTGGGTGAACCTGATGATTATAGTTTTATTTTGCGTGGAAAATAAAACGTGTTTTAGTTGCTATCCACTCGTTTACACAAATTTTTATTTGATACAGATGTATGAATCAAGATTGCCATTATTTTCTTATTACCACATGCCTTATGTTAGCCGGGTATTCCAGATACTTTATTTAGAGAGTAGTATAGAAGAATGAAGTTTCACCTTTCTTAAAATTGGCTACTGTGAAGTCATGTCATTAGCGTTTAGAACAGAAGAATTTGACCTTGATGGGGAAATAATATCCGCAGTTGTCACACAGCCCAATGTTTCTAATATAAAGAATCGTAATAATAATAATAAATAATAATAATAATAATAATAATGGTATTTGTTTATTTGGCAAAGTTAAGGCGTTATGTGGAAGGGGTGAGGGGTGAAAGATAAGCGATTTAACGTGATTATTTCTTCAGTTCACTTTTTCTTCTATGAAAAGCCCTACTATTTTCAACAATGCAGTTTAATGCCTAAAAATTACTAACATTTCAGAATTTTCTAAGTTTTTTTGTGTCAAATTCCCTAAGGTTTTCCAGTTTTTTTCCCAGACATAAAAAAGTCCCTGTGTTTTCCTAGTTCGTGGCAACCCTGAAAGCGTGTACACCACCCGGCCACAGCTACGGGTTCATGTTTCTTCTATTTCTGTGTCAGGAATTAGGACGAAAAGTATTAGCCCAATGATTTGTATTTCCCTTACTTCGCGTCCTACTACCTGTACGGGGACATCTGGTTATTTATCCTCATGTGTTAGGGATTAGGAAAGTTGGATTTAAAGTGAGATCCGACACAGCATGTCTGCTTACCACGTTAAAGAGTCCCCGATTCGATCACCCGCATTTCCGAAGATGTATAATTAGTGAACTGTGGGTTTCCTCCTTCACAGAGATGAATAATTAACAACAATTGGATATAATTACTGAGGGAAGTGCATGGTTACTATTGGGAAACGGCGTTGTCATTCTCTCGTTTTTGTGTGGTCAATTTCCCCTCAAATATAGAATTAGTCGAGATTGTCAGTAGCCCCTTTTTATTCCAGAACACCCCCTAAAACATACCCGAGAGCTTGGGGATTTGGCAAGAGTTAACTGAGAGAGAGCCCAGATAAAGCTTTTCTCCATTAGACCTGCAGTTCCCTCAGCGACATAATGGGTCGTAGACATCTGGGTGTGTTAGTTTGTAAGTCGTATGCTGATATAACCAGTTAGTTCAGGAAATACACGTTAAATACCCCATATAAAAAAAGAGGAAGTGTGCCTATAATTACTAAGAAGAAGAGTGAGGAACTATGCAAGAAAATACAAAGTACATCCTGCCGGTTTCCAAATACTATGGATTTTTTTTAAAAAAGGGAGAATAACTACATTTTTAAAGACCCAATATAAGCTTATGTTAGTAAAAAAAAGATGACCAAATATGAACTTTAAATCTCAATATAAATGTTTGTATAAGTTAAAGTTATATTTATTTAATATATTAATAACAGCCCAGACTACTGGCCAGTAAGTTTGGAGGGGGTGGGGTGGGGGGGGGAAGAAAAGAGAAATATGGAGTATACCTTTAAAAGAGGACTTAGCACAGAAAAATAAGGCTCATTTGGGAGCACCGCAGCCGGGATTCTAACATCGAGTCTTCTGGTCAGAGGCAAATCAGACAAGATGATACTGACGACTTTATCTAAGTAAACTCCCCTCCCCAATCTACGGTGTGGGCTGTACAGACAGACTCCCTGTTATTGATTAAAATATAAAAGGAATTTTTGGTGGCTCTGATATGAATTATCAAAACAAGGACAGGATGAGTACTTCCTAGAAATTCCACATTATAAACAAGGTCACTATAATATTTGTACAGATAACCCCAAGCTAAAAACATCGATTAAGAAACAATGCAGTACAGAAATCTAGCGGCGTTTCAAAACAGGATAGGCTACCTATTTCCGTCCAGGCCCATCAGGAAGTACTGATACAAATAACATCTGAACTAATCGACCAGAATATTGTGAAACTGCTTGTTGTCGATATATGCCTTCCCATAGTAGCTTACTACGAGGGCATCTACAAGGGTTTCTTGACCGAGCCTCCGTGAAGGGATTATAAGTAGTCCTAGTTCCTCCACGACACCTCGAAGAAGGAATTATAGGTAGTCTTAGTTCCTTCACATCTTAAAGAAGGGATTATAATTAGTCCTAGTTCCTCCGCGACACCTCGAAGAAGGAATTCTAAGTATACTTGGGTCATGATATAAAGTATAATATATAATACAGGCTATAAGCATATTTTTATAAGATACCCATCCAGAATAATACTCAGTGGTACGTATTTTCATAAGATACTCAGAACTTACTACACACTATTTATTCATAATTTATTTACACGGTTGCAAATTATTGTAATTTCACTAAATAATTTTCAGTGATCAACGTTTATCCTTCAAAAAACTTAATTTTCTTTGGGCGGGTCAGGTTATGTTATGTTGGGTTAGGTTAGGTTATATTAGATTAGTAGGGACCTACATTAGTAAGTGGAGTAATTTGGATATGTAATTAGGTACCTTTTTTCAAATAGGGGACTAAACGAGGTCTCGTGGCGGTGCTCGATCCAGTCCGCTTACTAAGCTACAGGAACAGGAATGTGACTGAGGCTTAAGTTATTTCATTAGATAGTGTGTAATAATTGGATTCTTAACAATTCATCCTTTGTCTATCCCTACTTAAAAAAAAGTCACCTATATCACATAGATTATTGGGATCAAACCATTCGCACAGTGACCCAATTCAAATTTTAAAGTAATTGTTCAAATAAATGATACAGTGCACTGCTTTCTCGCTCCTTTCCCTGAAAATTTGATATATTTACTTCACTATTGTAAGATGTGTGAAACGAAATAAGACATATTGTTGCAGAAACATAATGGTAAAATGAGAATCATATTCCATCAAAGATCATAAATTAAATAATATACACCGTTACAGAAACATAGAGAAAAAAATAGCATCAGTGTTCATAAAAGAGAATAACAATAAACTCCCCATCTACCAGAACTCCATTAAAAATATGTATTTGCCTTTAGCTCGGAAACTATTGGTTTTATAAAAATATATTTTAAATAAAAGTGTTTATTACTTTCTCTCGACTCCTCAGCCAGAGAAATATGTTGATGTCAGAGAAAAATCGAACTAAAGATTTCGATCAATGTTGACGTTTCAAGCAGGACCCCATTAAACCGAAAAAGTTTTTTTTTTATTCTGTCCGTAACTAAAGCCGAAACAATTTTACCGATAGGTCTTACAATTAGTGTCTAGGGTTTTTACAAAGTTTTCCCGAGGGGTTTTTGGAACTAAATATTTAACCCTAAAATTAAGAATAGTTTACATAAGGGCAAAAATATATAGAATTTTTCTCTAACGATTTTGATTAAATTTTGCAGCTAGACATTGTTTAACATTACACACAAAATGGCAATTCTCGTTTTCCCATGAAAATGACTAAGGGTAATTTACACAAACACATATTTCTCATTTTGACCACATTTCTATTTAAGATACGAAACAGATTATCACTGTACCATTAAAAATAAAAATCTCTGATCTGAAATATACTTTTATATTATTAGTTATTATTATCATCACCGCGTCTTGCTACCCGTTCGGGTTGTACGCACTTACGCTAATGTGTAATGTGTAGGGTGATTGTGAGATGAAATGGAGGACCTACAGTTTAACGTGGAATCCGAACCACGGTGGAGGCCTGACATTCCACACATTCACACGTTGTGATTAATACACGTCTTGTCAGAGGTGAAGGAAGGATTTGGCAATCAGATAAATATGTGCCGGGACCGAGGAATGAACCCCGGACACCCAACATAGGAGTCTGACACCTTACCCCTAGACTACCAGGTCACCTATATATACTTCTATAAAACCAATAGTTTCTTAGCTATAATATATATATATGAATAACTTTTGAAATTAAAAAAAATAATAATATTATTAGCACCGCATCTTACTACCCGTACGGGTTATACGCTTTAAGTACTAATTACGCTAATGGATTAGGAATTGGGAAGGTTGAATTAGAGGAAGTGAACCCGCATTTGCGTGGAGGGAGAGTGGAAAACCATTTAGGAAAAACCACCCCCAGTTCACCCGACCGAGATTCGAACCTCGATCTCCCCGTCCTCAGCAGTCGAGCTCAACACGACTAGCGCGTTGATTATTATACTCTTAGGTGGACAGAGATGTTGTTTCTGTTATTGTGTATATTATTTCAACTTTGCTCTTTGGTGGAGTGTATCTGCAAGCGTGTATTTTATTTTGTTTCACAAACCTTACGGGCTTTTACTAAATGTCTGTCTATATTTTAAGATAAAAGAGAGAGAGAGAGAGTCTTTGCGATGCCTCGTACCTTTAATTTTTAATATTCTTACAGCTTTGTAATCATAAGCTATTTCTTATTTCAAAGAGTTGAGGAGATATCCGTTCAGGTAAATATATTCTAAGTCATTTTTCCGGAAAAAATTAAGTTAGATGTGCTATTTTGATTGTAATGTTAAACAGTGCCTAAATACTAGTTTTAATCAAAATCGTTTAAACCGATTTCGAGAATATTTATTTTTTCGGCCTTAATTAAACTACCCTTAAATTGAGAGTATGAAACATAATTCTAAAACAGCCTCTATAGAGCCTTATGGACCACTGTATACCAAGTTTAGCCAGATAGATAAAATGGTTTTAGTTTTAGGCTACGATACAGGCTGAGATAAACAAACGGCGTCGTGAAAACAACTTTTTCTGTTTCAGGGGGTCAAAAAACAACGTCAACACCCATGAAAATATCTAATTCTATTTTTCGTTTACTATCACGGAGATGAAGATGAAGATGTTTTATAATCTGTTTGAACATGGTTTGATTTCTATAAAGTAGCCTTATCGAATACAGAAATTTTCTTCTAAAAACGAATTCTTCAGTTATTTGAGTTTTTTAAATCCCTGATTTGATTAGAAAATTATTCACAATGAAAACCAAGACTCATGATCGAGTCGATACACCTCTATTCGTGTATGTTCACCGCTATAATTGCGTCTATCGTAGCGATAGGTAAACACTTATATCTTGACGGTTTTGTTTATAAATATAATATGAAACTAAACAACTTTGTGAGTGTGACCTCTTCAAGTCTCCGACAGTACATGCAAATCAGCCTGTAATCATCATAATAATAAACATGTTTGAATTGTGGTAAAGTGTAAGAAAAGGCACATGCCTTACTTACTTTCACCCTGGTGAACACGATATTAATTGTGCAAACAAAGTCGACCAAGCTAGAGGATATCAATGAGACGCGATTGATCGAACAAGGTTCCATTGAATGATGAATCCAAACCCCCACCACCTCTCCAACCCGCCCTCCCTACCCAAACATTGTGACTGGAGTAGTAGAAGGCAGCAAGCAGCGAACGAGTGAAAGTTTGCCGACCCTCACTCACTACGCTACCTACCACTCGAGTTACAGTCTGAACTCGCCAGACAACACACACACACCCATATATACACACAGCCCACCGCCGCTTTACCCAGACAGTGAATTGTGCGACGACGTCTAAAACTTGTGATACCCCGAGTGTTGCGAACTAACCCCGCGCGAATTGTCGACTAAAAGGGCGGACATGCCGAGGGTGCTTGTGATGATCACCCTGGGTCTCCTCGCGGCGGGGGGGACCACGTGGGGTGCGGGAAGTGCGGGTCCAAGGGTCGCGAGGACAAGCAGCGCACAACAAGCTAGGTACGCCGTCCCGACGACGGCCAGCGGACCCAGGAATAGCACCGGGACGCCCAGGAACACGTCGTACGGACTACCACCAACCAGCAGGTCCAGCCTCAGAAGCAGGTATGGTAGCTTTACCCCTAATATTTACCATGTGTTGTTTACCTTCAGACCTCTCGTGACCTCGTAAAATCCCTCCGAATCTTAAAATTATTATTATTCGTAATACCATTTTCTAACCGCAAAACCACCCCCAAATTAAAAAAAAAAAACTAACCTGTAGCAGATTTAATGTGGCATAAGCCGTAAATTATTAATATTATTTACTAACACTTTAAATATCAATAACTAACTAGAGTTAAAAAGTGTAATAGATTGTCTCGTCTAGCCTTCATTTAAAAAGTATCTTTATACCATTTTGTTCAGAATTTTCACAAAACCATTAAGAGATTAAAATCATAATTAATTTGTTTTGTAATTGTTTGTATTGATGTTTCTCTAGCTTCGAGAGACATCAACGTTAGAACAAGAAAACTTATTATGTATATATATATATATATATATATATATATATATACACATAATAAGTTTTCTTGTTCTAACGTTGATGTGTCTCGAAGCTAGAGAAACATCAATACAAACAATTACAAAACATATATATATATATACTAAATAGAACTCACCACATGCGAAACACTTATATTTGATGTAAATCGCAATAGCTCAAATATTTGCGCAGTGTAGCATATCTATAGTTTGAGGAACGATAATTTGTCAAGATATTATCTTGCAAAGCACTGACACTATCTCTAATATATCGTGAGAAATATATAACTAGAGGCTTCTGCCAACGAACAAGACCAGAGATATCACAGTTAATCAACCCTAACTTTAATAACAAACACATTACACTCCTTTAGTACAACACAGTAGTAAAGTAATATCCCCATCCCCCCTAAAAAAGAAACCTGCATGATCTTGTAAAAAGTTATAAACATAAAGATGTTAAAATGGTTTACAAATAATTTCCCTGATACCCCACTAAACTGTGAATCCGTGTTCTACTGATGGAACTACTAACACGGTTCCCACCAACACGTACGACCGCGCGCGCGCGCGACTGCGAATAATTGACATCACCACGGGAACGTGCGTCAACTGGCTTCGTCAGGCCGCGATATAATGCCAATCAGATGTCGGCGCTTAGTTTAAATATTGACAAAACCTTTAAAAGTACAATAGTTCGGTGTGTACTTTAATGAACACAAAACTATTTTCTATGAGTCTATACATATAAAGACTTGTAAAAATGGTTTAATAGTTGAAATATTCCACTCTGAAAAGTAAAAAAAAAACTATTTTGGTTTATAATTAAGAGCTACAGGTAAATGTAAGGGATATGAAAAGTAGCAGGGATAGGAGCGTAAAATGGACCTTTGTAAATCAAATGATGTAAATTAAAAAAGACACAACACACATTGTAATGGCATCTGTATTTTCCCCCTACCCCATTTGTTCTCCTACTGTTAGACAGCTCCATGCAAGAGCGTTATAAACTCAATTGGTTTTTTACATCTATGTATTTTTGCTCGACTATTCCAGCTCATTAAGGGGTTGTACGAGTTTTAAAAGGGTTATTTCTGACTTGCACGATCATACGTCACCCACACATAACTTATTTCTCCCTCTTCCCTTTTGCTTCGCGTATTACTGAGGAGGGAACGAGGAGCAGAATTTAAAGAAAATATAAAAGCATTTTCTTAGAGAGAAAGTGGGAAAACCTTGAAGGAGAAAACACCTCAGTGCAGCAGAGATTCAAACCTTGACGTTCCCGTAGACGTAAAATCAGACAAGACACCTTTGCCCCCGTGTACAAAGGTGGAGATCCCATCGAACTTGTGTGTGCATATACTATGGATCCTAGCAATGTTTCAATTTAGGGCTTTGATTTGAAGTTATTTCCATCGTCGGTTTCAACGCAGAAATAAAAGTTCAAGGGACTTAAACAGTTTTGATATTAGTGCACTCCAGTTCATTTACTGGCTTACCGCTTACCACTCAATCAATGAGGATTAGACGAGAAGGATTAATTTTAAGGACATGCGGCAGCCTGGATAAAAAAAGAAAAACCACGACGTATACGGTCCATTGAGATCGAATCCCGGCCTTCAAATCAGTCAAGCGTACTAACCACTCGCCTTTCCTTTAACCAAGTTTCAAACAAGCAGCCCACGTTATGTGGATGCGAAGCAAGAGCTGAACCCAAGCGGCATTCGCACCTTTTCTTTATCAAGAACACTCGACGAAATGAAATATTTCTTCACCGCACCTTCACTTATGTTCAAATAGTTCATGCGTGTGTACAAATAATAGCCGAGACGAACCAAACATTTCCTGTCGCAAGTTTGTTTACACAAGAGATTTGAACGACAGGGTAGAAACGAAACTTCATCTAACCGGAAAGTTTATTTTTAGTTCCGAGTTTTACTGCCCGTTCAGGTTATACGCTTATGTATTAAATACGTTAATGGTTTTAGAGATGAGGAAGGTTATATTTTATAGAAAGTGCACCCGCATTTGCGTGGAGGGAAAGTGGAAAACCATTTTGGAAAAAACCTTTTCAGCACACCTGATCGAGTTTCAAACCCCGATCTCCCCGTCATAGGCAGTCTAGTCTACTGCGAGAGTAACGGGTTAGACCACGCGGCTACCGAGCTGTTACCAGCAAGAAAGTGATTACTTAGGATATGTAAGCGTATTATTGCTAGTATTAGTAAACCCCGATTTTTTATATATAGGAAGCCTAATTTCGACCAACAATGATTGGAAGTAACTGGAATTTGGGATTGTTGAAATACGTCTTAGTCTATTTTATTTATTTACTATAAAGTTAATCTAAAGAGTCATCAAAAGATTCCAATAATACATTATTATGGATTACAATATAATTTATCCTTACATCATTAACTAAACGGACCAAGAATGCAACATATAATAGTGATATTTTTTCCCGCCTTTGTAACAGAGTTTCCCGTTTTCAAATAACGAGCTTCCTATGAAAATCATACTGTACTTTTATAAGTGCAGATTGGTGACCTGGCAATCTAGGGGTAAGGTGCCGGACTTCAGTGCTGGGGGACCGGGGTTCAATCCTCGGTCCCGGCACAGATTCATCTGATTACCAAACCCTTCCTTCACCTCTGACCAGACGTGTATTAATCACAACTTGTGAATGTGTGGAATGCCAGGCCTCTACCGTGGTTCGGACCCCATGTTAAACTGTAGGTCCTCCATTCCTTCTCACAATCACCCTACCATTACACATTAGCGTAAGTGCGTACAACCCAAACGGGTAGTAGGCTAAGACGCGGTTCTAATATTAATAATAATAATAATAATAATAATAAAAGTGCATATGATAACTTTCAAGTTCCTAATGCCATAGAATAAATGAGCAGTTTTAGTAGAAATAAAATGTTTAATAATACAGATTTAAATAACGAATTAATCTGGTGAAGTAAGATTAGAAGGTTAATTAAGAGAAAATCACTTACATCTTGGTCGCATTGTCTAACGCGTCGCTATGGCGGATAGATTGGGGGATTGAATTCTGTTCGAATGTACTAAGGGTGTTTATCCTGTATGGTTTACCACTCACCATCCACGCAAATATTGGTATATTTCCCATACATTTCTACCCTCCTCATTACTATCCAATTATATTAATGTATGAGTCTAACCCGAAAGTGTACGAGAACGCGGGGAAAATGAGACAACACATACACTAACTTTCACTAGAGGAAAGAATGAAAAAACTTTTTTTAAGAAGGAAAAAAATCATTTAATTCTGCCAGTATTCAAACTCAAATCTCGGCATAGTGGGTGAATCAGGCGCTAAGATCAGAGTTTATATGATTATTATTGTGGATTCATACGCTCACCGAAAAACCAGAGCAGAACAGAAATGTGGTCGGTCACGTGACTAGCGCTAAGCCAATCACAAGATCGGCGCGAACTGTTCTGCTAAAGTTCAAATCATCTCTACTTTGACCGCTCTGCCTGAGATCTTCGGCAGGGGAGAACCAATCAAATCTCAAATCAGTGAGCATGCGCAATAGACAATGTATGCGGTGTAGAGCTAGAAGCTAGCAGACAGCTTCGTCGGCTATTGTGAGGAGATTTGAAATAACCCTTTAATGTATTAGTATTATTATTATTATTATTATTATTATTATTATTATTATTATTATTAGTATCGCGTCTTACTACCCGTTCGGGTTGTACGTACTCGCGCTAATGTGTAATGGTAGAGTGATTGTGAGATGAAATGGAGGACCTACAGTTTAATGTGGAATCCGAACCACGATGGAGGCCTGGCATTACCCACATTCACAAATTGTGATTAATACACGTCTGGTCAGAGGTGAAGGAAGGATTTGGTAATTAGATAAATCTGTGCCGGGACCAATGAATGATTGAACCCCGGACCCCAGCACAGAGGTCCAACTCCTTACCCCTAGACCACCAGGTCACCCCTTTAATGTAAAGTGTGTTCATTGATATATTGGATTTTACAGTAGCCTCATGGCTTATTTGGTGCTGATTGACAGCTCACAGCTGACTTCAGACAGCTTTAAAAAGTTATCAGACCAAATCACGTATCCCTACGCCGAACCAGATGATCTGCAAAAACACGTGTTTATCAGCTGTCACATCTGACAGTCAAAATTTAGGTATATACATAAATGTTGACTGTCAGATGTCAGCTGTGAGCTGTCAGTCAGCACCAAAGAAGCCATGGGACTACTGTACCACGACAACGCATTATAATTTGAAAACATATATCGGGAGAATGTTCTAAAATATATGTTTAGCCTCTAGAAAATAAAATATTCTGATATTCATCTGTTTTAAATTTGCGTTGCAATGCATCATGGAGCGCGTGAATTGCTGAGACACTCAAGACTATTCTGCTCTCTATTTTCGGCGACCGTATGAATCAAGCTTTACTCAGAAAGAAAAAAAAAAGATAATTTACAAGTTGACGACATATTTAGTTAGGTGTGAAAATACTAAAAGACTTTCAAAAGTTTCACGAGAAGAAAATAATTTAAAGAACTTAGATAATTAGGCCTGATTAATAAAGAATTCAGTTCTAGCGTAGGTTTTAAGACTGAGAAACAGGAACGTCATAACTCTTGATGAAATGACATATCTACCAAATATGTTAATTAAGTCTGATACTTCCGTTATAAGCGGAGAGATGATACCGATAAAAGTGGCAAGTGGTCGTGGCAAGTGCGTGCCACAACTTCCGTAACGTGTGAGCGAGCGGGAACTGGAAAGATGGTGGTGGGCTCAAGAACAGAAACTGGTTCAATCAGCCAACCGCCTCGCCTTCCTGCCAAGGACACCGCTCACAGTGCTTGCAACCCCTTGGGGCCCTATCCAGCCAACACGACGAAAATACGGTCATTTTCACAAAGTACCCATGCGTTGTCTCACACTGTTATATATGTACACTCCGTTTACATTGAGAGGCAGCAAGCTTACATCGAATTATTCCGCTATGGCGCAGCTGATAAGATAGGATCTTAGTGTTACCCGTCAAGGTAAGACATCTTTCAGGGTAAACGAAGAGTACATGAATTCAATTGAATACATTGGACAATTTTTGTTTCAATTTATTTGAGTATTTAAACGTGTACTTTTTGAACCGAATGATTATATTACCCCACGACTTATAAACTAACTTAAATCTAGAACAGACACAACATCCAGTCTCATCAGTGTGAAAGGGGAAAACCACACTTCACCAATGATACATTTTTCGGCCATGCCAAGAATAAAACTCTGGGCCCTTAGCTAAGTAGACACCCACGCTGAGGACTGAGCTAAGATTTCAGACATTATATGTATCCAAATACAGTGCTAATTTCGAGAAATAGTGAAAACAAATATTTCTGTATCATTTACTTGCATTTTATATGTAGCGCACCCCAAAATGTGCCATAATATGTATTTGTAATATGAAATTAATTAGTAGTTCCAATGTACTATTTATTAACAGTCAACGTAGCTTAGTTATGGGTTTTGTAGTTCCGTGTTTAAAAGTGGTACGACAAAACTTTGAATTAAAGTATTCAATAAAGAACATCACGCCCATAGTAATAACACTATAAAAAACTGAGTATAACAGTTACAAAAGTTACTAATACTTTGTATTTAGCATCGCGTCTTACTATACGTTTGGATTATACGCGTAAGTAATATTTACTCTAATGTGTTATGGATTAGGAAGGTTTAATTTAGAGGAAGTGTACCCGCATTTACATGGAGCGATAGGGAAACCATTTAGGTAAAACCACCAACAGTACATTTAAAAGGGATCGAACCCCGATCGTCCCGTCATCGGTAGACTTGCTTATTACGATAGTGTGCCTTTTTAGACCATGAGGCCACCAAAACGGATAAACTAATACTACTTTCATATATTCATACGTCGAAATAAAGTAAAATGTTATCAAAGACGACCGCGAAAAGTGTGTTTATTATCTGAGCTGTCCTTCCTGCCACGTTCTTACCGTAGTAAATTGTGCTCTCCGCCCCCGCCGAGGCGGGACGGCGATCTGCAAGTGAACGTGATGGGCGAGGGAGGAAGGTCAAGGTCTCACTGCTCGTGACCGGTCAAACAAGGAAAGAACACATAACAGAGGTAGGAAAACACTTCCCTCAATCGTAACATCTTTGTTCGAAGAATTTTACCTAAAAAAAATGGGGTGCTTCTAAGCGACGTTATAGCCTATCGGGGACTTTAACTATATTGCCTGAGGAAACAGGATAAAAAGCTAGATATGATCAGAAATGAACATGTATTCACTAGGAGGGAAATGATAATACTAATACGGTGTCAATCTCGGTCTAGTGTACTGGAAAGTTTTTGTCCTAAATGGTTTACCACGCAAATACGGGTAACTTTCCTCAAAATTAAGTAAATCTTCCCCATCCCTACAGGGAGTTAAAAAAAATCCTGTCTTTTACAGGTCTTCCAGAAGCAGTAAAATTTTTTCGGACATTTTATATAGTGGCAAAGATAATTGATGCAATTTCAACTGGTGTGAAGTCATGTCAGTGGTGTTTAGAACAAGATGACTTGTGCTGGTTAGGGATATCTATGCAGTTGTTTCTGGGCGAATAAAAGGGCGATGCGGGTGATAATTGGATAAAACATGTATTGAAATTAATATGCTTGTTTTTCAGTTCGTTTTTATAATAGTAGGCCTTTGTATGTAAGGAAAATCCCATTAACTAAGACGCTAGGTAATACATCGATTTAGGGGACTAATGTTCACAAATAGTTTTCAATATATAATATTATATTTGAATCGTTTTTATCTCGAGCCTATAGTGCACCACTGTAAGCCCATAATAGCCTACGCACCTTTGGAAATATTCGAAGTCCAAAGCTTTAACAAATCTACTTTTATGCATTCAAATGCCAAGTGTTGTGTTCTGCAGTTGTTGTCACTCTTTAGACAGCTGAGCGATAAACAAAGTGACTTCCCTTAGTTGGCTCTCATACGATTATTTTTACGTTCCCTCAAACCCTCATAGAGAGAAGTATTGAGATCATCAATTTTTTTTTAAATATAAAATGTCAACGTCTCATGACCCTTGAAACCGAAAAAGTTGTTTTCTTGATGCAGTCAGTTTGCTTGTGTGTCTGTATCTCGGACCAGAGCATAAAGTATTTTACCCATCGGGTTTAAACTTAGTATCTAAAGTTTTCATAAGGTTCCCCCGAGGAGTTTTTGGAATTATATATCTAACCCTAAAATTATGGGTAGTTTACTGAAGGAATAAATTAAATATATTTTGTCTAAATCCGCTCTAACGATATAAAGTTAATTTTGTATCAATGTATTGTTTAACATTACAAACAAAATGGCAATTCTAAATGACAGAGTACTTTACATTAGCTAAAATCTCCAATTTGATCATATTTCTGCAACTATTTGAGTTATAGTACTAGTCAAAATTAAAATATTTTGTTTTGAGAAAATTTTTATAAAACCAATATGCCAAAAGATTATAAATTGAATGTTAGGCTTTTTCTGGACATAGATGTTCCTCTTTTATTAATGTTACTGTGAAAGTGTATATTATTTCATTTATATTATTTTGTGGAGTGTTTCTGCAACAATGTATATGATTTCGTTTCAGAAATCTTAAAAGTTTTTATTAAATGTCTCTCTATTAAGATAAACGATAAAGTCTATGCGGTGCACTATACCATTTATTTTACTTGCTCCTGAAGGCTCCATCAAGTTTGAATGAGGAAAGACCAATTTTCATAAGACAGCTTGAAGAGTTACTATCTCTACTTTCCCATATCAATAGGTCAATCCATGTGATTTGAAGTTACCAATTTTGATATATATTATAAATACACATAAATCAACCCAATTATACAATAAAAGGTTATAAATGTTGACTATAAAATATGTTTGTATTTTCTAAAAGGACCCTTTCTATTAAACTTGTATATTTTATGCATCCGACCAATAAATGTAGTAACAAATCCAAACTAAATCATTATTGCAACGTTACCTGTACTATTTTTAGATTCATACAACTTACATGGTTTATGACTTATAAATATATGCATACGGCACAACCGGTTCTGACACACTTAACAATTAAAATTAAACTGCCAAGATCTACAAGCAAACCAAAAACATCACGTGATACCATAAAAGGAGGATACGAGTATCCGTTTCGTCAGTTTTGAGCAAAGTGTTTGAGGACAATAAGGAAAGGTTACCTGGGAAATCTTGATAGAATTATCAAATGTAATGTGCAGGCTGATCGGAAAATTGCTTTGACACGAAACGATTGTAAATGAGTAAGTTTCGTTTTTAGACAAGTGGCGAAATGACTAGGAAATATTTTATGTTGCTAGCCTGTATCGGCGAGCACGCAAACTAAGGTGTTAGTCTCGTCTGATCAACTAGTTTTACTTAAACGGTGTGGTCAAACCTCGAATCCCGGCGGGTTATACCGAGATTTATTTCGCCCCTAAATGGTTTCCAACTCCTAAACCGTGTAAATTAAGGTACATTTTATTATATTCCACCCGTCTCATCCCTTATCCATTAGTTGAAATATGACGATAAACTGGATGGGGTGTAAGACACGGTGCGCGTTATAATGATTTGTATTTTTTAATGTATATAAAACAGTTATGATAAAAGTATGTGACTATTTGGGTTGTCAACAAATTTGCTTTCCTCAGAAGCCGGTGCTGTTTCTTCCACAACAAAGTTGATAAGTTGTTAGTTCATATATACACGGAGAGAGAGAGAGAGAGAGAAGGGGGGGGTATTGAGAGATTCTCTGAACCTTCCTGTCATTGGGCTGCACTAATATTCGTGACAGGGCTCACACATGCATGGCCCTTCCGANATATATATATATATATACGGTGATTCGAAACACTATGTACTAACTTTAATGGGAGATAGGTAACCCTAAAACAAACCAAGGGGTTCGGCCAAACTGATGAGCGAGCGCGTGATTAACAGATAGCTTTCAATAGTTGTTAACGAGGAGGCAAAGGTTCGCATCTTGGCTTAGTGAACTGAGGGTGGTTTTGACAAGTGATTTATTGTTGTGGTTTTCTCATCTTCTCTCCACGCTAATGATGATTCTTATTTGTAAAGGCCTACTTTGATTATGATATTGAGGTAATTTAACATATAAGTTTTACATACATATATATATATACACACACACTGGTGAATGGAGGAGGTAACATAATGATGCGCTACAAACCCTGTGCTCATCACAAGATATTGCATAAGACAAGGCATATATATATGTGTGTGTGTGTTTTAGAAAATACGTCCCACTCTTGAAGAATAGCTTACATCTGCACCAGACTATACAAATGTGTGGACTCTGGTTGGACCATAATCACTCATGTTTTGCTTGCACTCTTCGAACCAGCACCCAGGTGCGTGCCCTTGCGTGTGGTCCTCTTGGCGAGTGAATGTAGTCTGATCTAGAAACACTAGGTACGCGTGTCACGTCTGTAATTACAGTTCTTGACCTACATACACGCACATACTGCCTGATCCGGGAGTCTTTTTGTTGTTGATATCAACGCTCTGCTCAGGTTGTGCGCATGTATATAAGACAATTACTCTAGTAGTGGTGTAGGGATGAGATAGGAAACATTTTAGAGGCAGTTTACCCATATTTGAGTGGAAGTAGAGTGTGTAACCATTTAGGAAAACCCCCCTTAATAGATTAGATCGGGATTTTTGACCCTATCTCCCCATCATTAGTAGGCCAGTTTAACACGAGAGTGACGCCTTGGGCCATTCGGCCACTCTATGGAGGTTACTTAATTATTAAAAAAAACAAATCAAATGTAATGCGGAACAATGTTACCCCGTTAGGTTAAAAGGCCGAGTACATGTTTCACACACAAAGAAAATAGAGCAATCATATTATATTATAAACAGTTGTAAAATGGCCCGGGAATCGAACCCATATCCAAGGGTCATTTTAAAGCCACATCGAATTTACATTAAATGCGCCCCTGTAAACGTAACCAAAGATTACCCACCCCCTTCCCCTCAATTAATACAAAATTATCTTAATTCGCTCAAGGTTGCCATCATTATTTTTATAGTACAAAATTATCTGGGTTTTCCAGAAGAAATTTTAATTTTTACAGACACTTTAGACATTGATTTTGTATAAATTTAAATGTGTGGAATGCCAGGCCTCCACCGTGGTTCAGATTCCATGTTAAACTGTAGGTCCTCCATTTCATCTCACACTTACCCTACCATTACATAATGGCGTAAGTGCGTACAACCTGAACGGGTAGTAAGACGCGGTGCCAATAGTAATAATGTATAACTATATAAAGCCATTGTTTTAAAGCGTAAGTTAGTATAAAGGAATTGAAGTTCATTTTTCATAAAAGTGACTTGATTGAATTTTAAGTCAAGCCCTTGTTAAGAAAAGTAAAAGGGAAGATAAGATATGCAGTGTGCTTAATTCTTCAGTTCGTTTTTACTATTTAAGGCGGTATTGTAGAGGACGCGGGAGGCGGATTAGGGCATGTTAATGATGTGTTAAGGAAGTACATACGTGCAGCCTAGCTAATTCAAATATCTGAAAGTAGTTTTTTTTTTTACATTTGGACCAGTTTCGACTTTATTTTCAAAAATTGTATTTTAAATTGCATTATTTTATTTCATACTTCAGCGTGAAAACCCGTCTTGGAAAAAGACACCGAGCTGAGAGTCAAGCCTCAAAGTTCCGGTGGCCGCCAAACCAGACCAAACGAAGTTTACGCCTTAGCCCATGTGCCCACCGATGCGGGTCACTTAAAGTCAACAGTGTATTAAATAACGTATAATTAAAATTAATAACGTGCATCTTGTTTCCGCCGGAGATTGTTCATGAGTCATGACCATCTCGCCACGGAGTGTTAAGTAGGTTGATAGCACCCACCGGAAGAAGGTATCGCACTGTAGCATAATTACAAGGCGCAAACCAACCTTGGCCTGCTGAAGCAATTCGTGTTTCGCATGCGCCAAGTTTTTTTACTATCTCTCTTTTTTTATTTTTTATTTTCATTAAAAACGATAAGCTATTAGTGTGTTTCAAGGAAATTATTAGTAAGGGTGGCCACTCACAAATTCTTACAAAAAAAAGAGTTAAAAGTTGTCCTCTGGTTGTGAGACTATAAACCAATTTTTATGAATGAAAATGTTTTGTAGGTCTACTTTAGCCATTTAATGTGAGTCAGTAATTTAACTCAATGCCTAGGCCAGTATACTTTTGAGTCCTACACATTCCATACTAGCTACAGCCTCACGTATTAAAACACTTAAATGTACTTCATAATCGGGTTTTGTTAAAAAAAAACCTAGCCATTTCCTGAGAGAATTCTGTCACGAGCCAACACAGAGGAAGGTATGCAAGAACGTAATCTATAGTGAGTGCGCTTAGTGGACCGATAGTGTGGTCCCGAGCGCACAATCGCTCCACCTTTTTTAACCTATGATGCCGCAAGAAACCCACGCTAGTGTCTACTAAGCATCCACTTACTCAAGTTCTTGCATACGGCCCAGAGAAGTTCGCTGCTCCCTATCCCTTAAAACAATCTAAAAAATAATAATTCAAGACTCAAGGTACAAAACCATGGAATTAACTCTGTATCCTCGTCGCACTTTTTTAAGGTCTGGATTATGAAGTCATTATTCCAAATACGATGTGTGCTCAGTTATTTTATCAACGCGTCTTAACTGTTCAGGTTACACGTGAATATTATTTTGATAGTTACTATATTGGGGAAAGCATGATGTAGGACAATTTTTAGCGGTAATATTCACGCATTTGCATGGAAGGTAAAAAACACCCTCAGTAGAGAAGAAAGGGATTCTAACCACGATATCCCCATCTTTAGCATACCAGTCTAATACGAGATGACGCCTTAGACCGTTCGACCAATGAAGCGGTAAGTAGACAAGTTGAACAAAAATATGTACACAAATGTGCTACAAGGTGCCCTGGCGGTCTAGGGTTAAGGTGTCAGACTTCAGTGTTGGGCGTCCGGGGTTCAATCCCCGGTCCCGGCACAGATTCATCTGATTGCCAAACGCTTCTTTCACCTCTGACAAGACGTGTATTATTTACAATTTGTGAATGTGTGGAATGCCAGGCCTCCACCGTGGTTCGGATCCCACGTTAAACTGTAGGTCCTCCATTTCATCTCACACTCACATTACACATTAGCGTAAGTGCGTATAACCCGAACGGGTAGTAAGACGCAGCAATAATAATAATACTACTAGTACTACTACTAATAATAATAATAATGATAATAATAAATGTGCTACACCTAATAGCAGTGGAACCTTATTCCACTCCACTCTCCCTCCCCACAAATGCGAGCACATTTATTCTAAATTCAGCCTTCTTCATCCCTAATAGATTAGAGTAATTAGTACAGAGACGTATAACCAGAACTAATAGTAAGACGCGGCACTAATATTTTTTTTATGTGAGCATGATTCATCAGATGTTAAGATGTAAACAGTATTAAAGGTTAGTTGACTGGGAATAATTAAATTTTTTTTAAAAAAGTTTATGGTATAATTTCGAGACAAAATACATTTAGGAATGATGTGTCAGTTTGGTTGATCCTTTGTATTATTGGTAGTTGCATCTTGTGAAAAACATTCGTTAGTACCATTTAATTTCAATTTTTGTAATTAATAAAAATAATAAAATGCGAGAAAATAGTGTACAAAATATTAGTTCTACAAATGAACGTCAAGTTGAAATTTCAGAAAGAAATATTTCAGCAAATTAGATTCAATACTTAATAATTGAACACACGACAGGTTGAAAGATTTAGAAATCGTCGGCAAGTAGACGACCTTCAATCCAACATTTCCATTTTAACGGTCAACGTTCTTTTTTCTTTGTTTACTTCTTTCAATTTTTTTTTTCTTCTTCTTCCTACCGTTGTCCTGAAACGAGTTCAGAATTACAAAATACCCAACAAAATAAACAAATTTGCTCTTGGTTGAAAACGAAAGTGAAATACATATATTAAAACATAAAATACACTGTACTCGAGCTATTAGTAGCCGGGGTCCTAATAATGGCCGAGCTGACTTTTATTGAAGCCGGTACATCTGTATTTTACATGATGTTTCATTGTTTGAGAATAAAAATAAAATATTATTTCTTGTAAGTTTCGTTTTTATTTGTCTCAATTTCAATTTGCCTGGCTTTTTTTTTATTATAGACGAGGGCTCTTATTGAAGTTGGAGTAAAAAGTAAAGTTGTTAATACAGGGTGGGGCCGAAACAATTAAGATGATCAATAACTTGAAAATTTAACATTTTAATTGAATATTCACTAGCTAAATAATAGTAAACTACATACTACACGTTTTGAAGGTAATGTCACGTCACTCAGGTGAGCTCCACCACACGTCAGGTAAACCTCCGTAAGTTATATAAATGTTTCCGCCACATCCTGTAGTAGCCGGGGTTACTATTAGGTCGAATATGGTAGGTGGTATGGAAGGGGCCTCAAGTTGAGGACAATAATTTTATAGTTTTTGTAGCATAAAAAACTTTTTGCTAAATCAATAAAATACTATTTCAGTAGATACGTTTATTTTAATTTATTTTCATTTATTAATATCAAAAGTTATTGAATATTTGTTTATTTTAATTTATTTTCATTTATTAATATCAAAAGTTATTGAATATTTGTTATGAGGACAGAGGTTTTGACGAATAAAGTTTTTTTTAGTACCGCGTATATTACCTGTTCAGGTTATACGTAAATATATTAATTAAGATATTGTGTTAGTGATGAGAAAGGTTGAATTTAGAGGAAGTTTACCCGCCTTTGCATGGAGGAAGAGTGAAAAACCACCCCAGTACACCAGACCAGAATTCAATACAATTCCTCTAATTAATATAACCTTCCTAATCGCTAAAAACCATTAGTGTAATTAGTATATAAGCATTAAACTCTAACGGATAGTAAAACGCGGTGCTAAAAAAATAATCATTAAATCATTATCAAAAACTATGTCTACTAACATTAAAATCCCCATTGGTTGATAAAGTGATAATCCTAACTCAAAGCTTCGCTCATAAATATAATGTGACAAAATATTGTCCAACCTACTTGTCAACTCTCGATTAAAGAGCCGCGTGATTTTAATTTGACCACGGCCCGGAGAGACGTGGGAGGACGCCGCTGTGAAACCTGTTCTCGATTTTGTCCATTGATGCCACTTCCACTCCTCTCCAACCATCATTGCCACAAAAAACAATATAAACACCGCGACGTTTCAACGCCCCTCCTGACAGCCAATTTAACGAGACAGACACCCGCTTCGGCGATCGAATGGCCTAGAAGGCGTCACCAAATACTGGTTTGCCGATGACGGGAAGATCGGGGTTCGAATCACGATCAAGTATATTGAGGGTTAATTCTCCTAAATGGTTTTAAAGCTCAGTCGGCAGCGTGTCTGTCTAACGGTTCGATTTCTGGCATGGCCAAAAATGCATGATTGGTGAAATGTGGGTTTCCCCTTTCAGAGTGATAAATTAATTACTGGGGGCTGGATGTTGCGTCTGTTTTAGATTTAAGTTAGTTTAAATGTCGAGTAATGATATAATCGGTCGGTCCAGAAAGTGCATATCAAATACCTCAAATAAATTAATGCAGGTTTTACACTCCCTCCACGCAAATGCGGGTACACTCTCTCTAAATGCGACCTTATCCATGCCTGCCAGGTAAGCGTAGATATTACATCTGTGTATAACCCCAACGGCTAGTAAGAAGCGGTGCTAGAAAAAGAGAGACAGAAAACCACAGATAGATTGGATGGGAGCACGTGACAACCATTAAAGTTAATACATAATGTTTCTACTACACAGTATTTATACTCTAAGTCGATTGATCTGCAACTGTAACTTTTAAATTGTAATTTCAATATCCAAGAAATTATACTAATAATAGAGTAAAATGTTTTCGATGTTGACAACAAAAAAAGTATATATATTTTATTATATTCATATTTCGATGGTACTATGTATTGGGAGTAAATTTGATCCACTTTAAACTCAAATTAACACGTTCCGAAACATGATCGACATTTCTAAACCTTTCTTTAACTCAATATTATCACGTTGCAACGTTAACAAAAAGTTCCGAGGGTGAAATATGAAGCGTTTTAAATTACTGTAGTATTGAGGTCTATGTGCACGCTGACAAGTTCATTCAGTATGGTTTACCGGTGACGGGGATATAGGGGTTTGAATCCTAGCCGAGTGTAGTAAGAACGCCTCCTCCTCAAATATCTTAGTATATTTGCTCTAAATCTCACATTTCTCTTCCCCAAACCATTAGCGAAGTAAAATTCGAACAGTCCGAAAGGAGAGTGAAACAGGACGCACAGCAAAAACGTATACAGGGTGGCTACACAAGTTTTATTATAAAATTTTCTTGACTTTTCCAGGTTTTCAAGACATTTGATAAAAATTCTCAAGTTAACTTTTTTTCAAACGTTTTTGGCAGTTTTTTCGTTTATCGCATGGATTACAAATTTTCGAAAACAATCTTGATGGGTAACTAAAGCAAAACATTCTCATAAGTTATTTTTCCAATATTTAATGTTATAGGTATGATTTGTGCCCCTGTGTGTGTTATAAAAAACAATGTGCAACTATCTCATATTAGGAAAAATATACTCGTATATATGGTGTATTGATACATTTGGGAAGTATCTGGGGTGTGGATAGTAGACCTCAAAACGACACAAAAAGTCCTGTCCTATGTTCGATAGTTCCCAAGATAAGGCCTTCCAAGTTTCTGCTGGAATTTTTAACAGTCCTATTTGTACACCCCTGTTGCACCTCTTTTAAATGACGTATCACTGCTAATACACGAAAAGGGATGTATCAAATAGAACTATTAACAGTTCCAGCAGAAACATGGGAGTATTATTTTGAGATTATATCCACACCCCAGTTACTTGTCACATAAATCGATACACCCTGTATAGACAATGTATTTTGTTAACATCGAGAAACCAAATCATCCTTTTTTGTTTAAATGTTTAAGTGCCTAAGAAGTCAGTCTTTTAAATTCCCTGAATTTTTCTTATTTTTTTATTTAGTTCCCTGACATTTCCTCTTATATAAAAAAAATACCTGACTTTTTCAGCTTTTCCTGTCTGTAGCCAGCATGTAATAACTTATTAGGTAATATTTTTTTAAACTCTAGTACATATAATGTAAGTCTATTGAAAACCTTCTGCTTTAAGAGGGACCATGGCGACAGAACACAAGAATATGTAATTTTCAAAAGAAGACACACAAAATGGTAACCGCACTGCCAACATAAAAGATCACACCTCAATAACATATATTATCATACATTACAACTTGAAGTAAAGACGTCCATTGCTGCAAGAGTTACCTGAAAAGCCTGTCAACTCTCCCTCTACCAACCGATCACAATATCGGAGTGAAACGTTCTACCGACATGAAAAAACGTGACACAAAAAACACCAACTGAATAAACAGTACAGAGAAGTCAACAAAAGCCTCACCTATGGTTATGGTGGTGTCGAACACTGTCTGCACGTATCGACAATAGATTAACAATGAGAACATTTTAAGGATCGAGAGTACAAATAGGCTTACTTCAACGTCAACTATTATTTACTTTCTCTCTATCCCTCAGAAAGAAAGTATTGTGATCGTTAATAAATTAGTCAACGTTTCATGACCCCCTGAAACAGAAAAAGCCGTTTTAACGATACCGCGTGTTTGTGTGTCTGCATCTAGGACTAGAGCCGAAATCATTTTACAGATCGGGCTAAAACTTGGTGTCTAAGATTTTAATAGCCCCCCCCCCCTCCAAGATTTTTGTAATTAGATTTCCTGGACCCTGGAATTAAGGGTAGTTTAATGGAAGGGCAAGGAGAAAAAAAGTTTTCTCAAAATCTATTCTAACGATTTTAATTAAATTTTGGCACTGATTAACACTATAAACATAATAGCAACTCTCGTTTTCCTATTAAAATGACTTTAAGGACACTTTAAATAAGCAGAAATTTCCAATTTTGAACATATCTCCGCAACTATTTGGGATAAGAAACAAATTATAATGATAGCTTATTAACTATAAGCAAATATATATCTATTTTTTATGGAGCGCTTTTAAAACCGGAATTGATTATTCGTTTCTTACACTCTTTGGAGGACAGATATATTACTCTTTTCTCAATGTTTTAAAACATTGTATATTATTTCATTCAGGCTCTTTGGTCAAATGTTTCTGCAACAATGTTTATTATTTTGATGCAAAAAATCTTACGTGACTTTTAGTGAGAGTCTCTATTTAAGATAAAAGAGAGAGAAAATCTGTACGGTACACTGTATAGTTTGTTTTGTTCCGTGAAAATGCAGAGTAATTTTAACTTAAACGGTTAAGAATGTATTGCAAATATATATTATATATATTTAGCACCGCGTCTTACTACCCGTTCGGGTTATAGGCTTTAAGTACTAATTACGTTAATGGATTTAGGAATTGGGAAGGTTGAATTAGAGGAAGTGAACCCGCTATTTGCGTGGAGGGAGAGTGGAAAACCATTTAGGAAAAACCACCCCCAGTTCACCCGACCGAGATTCGAACCTCGATCTCCCCGTCCTGAGCAGTCGAGCTCAACACGACAAGCGCTATTGCATAAAACTTATAAACTATATATGTCCTGCATTCAAATCTTATTCAATTAATGTTTCAAGACTCATCCAGGCTGTTCACATATTTATACTAATAAAGTGTGGAACGAGACAGGGGTGCAAAATATGTCCAAACGCGCAAACGAGGTTTGGGGGGAAATTAAAGCAGTCCTGGGGAAATTTGGGGCAGAGAGAAATCCAACGATTTTGTTGACGCATTTAGTACATTCTGGTTCTGATATGGTAGTTTCATTTGTATGAAAAACTAAGACTGATGACACTCAACACCCACACTATCAGTATGTTCCATGGTGAAGGGGTGTTGGTGTAAGCACAAAGAGTTGAGGTGTTTAGGGGCTAAGATAATGTGTCAAGAGTTCTAGATAAGGGGCAAAGGAAAAATCTAATAACTCAAACTGGCTAAAGGCGAGATAGAGTGATGAGTCATCAGTCACCTACCCTACCGCGGGTGTTTGTTAGCTATGGTGGGCAGGCGGTGGAGGGTAGGGAAGGGTGAGCGATGTTTGTTTTGTTTGAATTCAGTCATCCCTTATATCGCGGCCTAATTACACGGCAATGTGCGCAAAGTTTATTTAAACTCGTGACATGCGTATTGTAATACTAGAAAACCTAGAAGTAAGGATCAAGAGAGTATTGCAAGTTTTGTAAAACGTATATTATGTGATCAGGGAAAACTCATAGTCGTAAATAGCGATAGTATTTCCTCTAGTGTGTGGTTGATAGTTATAGACCTTGCAGTAGTGGCGAGTCTATGAAAAAACGAAAATTCTATGAAAATTAACCATTAAATCAAGGTCTCCTGGAATGACACTCCAATGACTCCTACTTTCAAGATGTAAAATTAAATGTTGGTACCAGTAAGCCTACTGATATCATTATTATTATTATTATTATTATTATTATTATCATCATCATCACCGCGTCTTACTACCCATTCGGGTTATACGCACTTACGCTAATGTGTAATGGTAGGGTGATTGTGAGATGAAATGAAGGACCTACAGTTTAACGTGGAATCCGAGCCACGGTGGAGGCCTGGCATTCCCCACATTCGCAAGATATCTTGTCAGAGGTGAAGGAAGGGTTTGGTAATCAGATAAATCTTTGCCGGGACCGAGGATTGAACCCCGGCCGCCAGCATAGAAGTCTGACACCTTACCCATAGACCACCAGGTCACCCCCTACTGATATCAATGAACAATTAATAACAATATGTAATGCACACAAGGAAATGAGGAAGGTTGCCATTTCTGGGAGACAACTAATTTTTTTTTTTAAAGATAGGTACTATACAAATAACTATGATTAAAAATATATTTAGATTTGAATTTTCCAAACTATGTAGTAAGTAATAATCCTTATTCCTTTCAGCCTCTATAAAATATTCAATGTTTTATTTTGAGTGCTATGGTTTCCGGGGAATTTTTTTTTATGAAAATGTTATGTTCTGGGGAAATATTAGCTCTCTGAACATATTCTGCACTCCTGGAACGAGAAAGGTATAATCTTGTGGAAATATAGCCACATTAGAGTGAAGGACAAGGAAACCACTTAGAGGGGAAAATATACCTCAGCCCCCCCCTCCCCCCCCGGCTGGTATTCAAACCCAAATATACCCGTCACCGTAAAAACAGACCCGACTAGACCCACGTCGTGCTCGCTGGAGCGAACGTTTTTTTTTTTTGTACCGCTTATTACTAACAGTTTGGGCATATGTATTAAATTACGATCATGAGTAGAAGATGAAGAAGGTTGACTTAAGAGGATATATATTAGCATTTGAGTGAAGAGAGAGTGAGACAACCACGTTGGAAAAAAAAAAACTTCAGTACATCACATTAGTATTTAAACCTCGATATCCCCTTCATCGGAAGTCTAGTCTATTGCGAGAGTGACGCCTTAAACCATTCGACCATCAAAGAGGGTGATACAGCTAAATTGAATTGGTTTCAACAGTTGTGATGTTGCCAGTATGGAATAATAATAAAGCAACGTAAAAAAAAATTGAGTGCTGGGCAATATGATAATAACTCTTAGTGAGACTCCTACCATGAAATGAAACATGTCTTAACAGAGTTTAAATTAAAGAGGAGAAGGAAAAAAAGTGACCCAGCATATGGCAGTCAATTTTTTTTTTAATATTCTTTTTTCGGGTTGTGGGAAGAGAAACTGTGTGACGAAACCGTAGTTTTCGGCGAGATTGAAGCATGTAATAACGTTATGGACCAACACAGCGTGCGGCTGGCTGGCTGGCACCCGGTCATTTCTGGGCATATTACCTCACAGTCCAAGGTGACGGTTTCGTCAGGGCGGTGGTGGAGTAGCGTGATGCTAAATGTTGGTACTACTGTCCGCCTGATATATCAATCACATTTAACAAACGCTGAAGAAAAACAAACTGTTCACTGTGTAAATCGGGACCTGGGAAGCATTCAATTAGATTTCTAATATGTATGTTTCCTTCTCTTCTGAAGAGCTTTCACTTGATAAAATGGTGGGACAGAGAGTATACCTTGATTTCCTTACGAATGTACACTCCGTTTACCTTGCAAAGGTATCAGTCTTACCGTGACGGGATACACTATGACCCTATCTTATAAGCTACGCCATAGTGGAACCATGCAAGGTAAGCTTGTTAAATTACAGGGTAGACAAAAGGTACATCCGAAAAACTTTAAGTAAATACAAACATATTTTTATGTGGTTTGTATTAATAACCTTTTACTATTTATTTTTGTGTTATTTTATAGGTACTGATAATATTTATCAAAAGTTAGAGCTGCTAATTCCATGACTCAACGAACTAGTAATTTTTTCTAGCTATCAAATATGTACATTCATAATAAAATAGGGGTAGCCTATAGCTGAGAGAGTGCACCAAATGTGTCAATAGGCTACTAAATTGATTCCTACTTCCCCTCCACGTAAATTCGGCCATATTTGATCTAAATTCTACCTCCTCAATTTTGATTACCTAGTTTATTTGTACAGCACGTTTTATTACTCATTCCTGGGATACCTGCATTTTTACACTAATGGGTTAAGAATGAGTACGGAAGAATTTAAAGGAAATGTACCTGCAATTGAGTGGAGGGATATTGAAAAACCATCTTGGGGAAAAAACCTCATTACATTGGACTGGGATTCGAACCCCAATATTTTCGTAATCGGCAGTCCAGTCTTTTGCGAGTGTGACGGTCTGCAAGGATGCGGCAACTCTAAGGCACGCGCGCCACTGGGTAGAAAACAAACACGATTTGGGTGGCACGCCGACATAAGAAATATCATTAAATTAATTTTTTTCCCCAGTGTGATATAATTTTTGAAGTCAATAATATTTCACCCGCTTCGGTGGTCGCGTGGTTTAAGGCGTTACTTTTGCAGTAGACTAGACTGCCGATGATGGGGATCTCAAGGTTCAAGTCTCGGTTGGGTGTAGTGAAGGTTTTTACCCCTAAATTGATTTCTACTTTCCCTCCACGCAAATGCTTGTACACTTCTTATAAATATAATCCTAATTCCTAAAACCATTAGCGTAATTAATACATGAACGTTTAGCTATGATGGGTAGTAAGAAGCAGTGCTTATATATATATGTGTGTGTGTGTTTCGCCAGCCAGGTCATTCAATGTCTTGTGGCGATGAACTTTGAGAAGTCAACGGTTAAAAATCATCTTGGCACGTACTTAAGTGCATCTTGTATACTGTTAAAGACAAGTTTTGAACCAGAAGTAAATATATATCTGGACTAACAAAATATAACATGTTTCAAAATAATAAGGAAAATATATAAGTTTTTTATTTTAACATATATATATATATATATATCAATTTATTGGATTTATTCCAATGAAGGTGTTACTTTCAAAGTTGTACTTAAATTTATTGACATGAATGTGGTCTAAGACACTTACGATGACAATTTCATATTTTTTTCTTCTTTAAAATGTAGGATTATTAAAATATTTACAGAGTGATTTGAGTTATTTATTACATTTCAACAAGTTTTTATTTTAAAATATTAATTAAAAAGTATATAAGAGGTGTAGGAGACTAGTTCAAAATTGATCTAGTTCTTTAAGTGGAAAACTGGTCGGAAAAGTTTCGCCATCTCTGGTTTACTGAAACGAGAAAAGACTTTTACACAAATAAAATATGTCATTTGGTTACGGTATGTTGGCCTTCAGTTGAAAAAGTCAACAAGACTATTATTTAATAAACGGTAATACCATCAAGAACTGCATAAGTTTAAGGACACTTGTGTGAAACAAATGTACCACGTTTGTGCAATGTGCATACAACTAATTTAAATTTCACACCTCATAAGTAATTTAAATAATATTAATAACATAAGGATGGTATCGGTTTTCACGCAAGCTAAACGTTAATCTTGTCTAGTCTGGTTTGCCAGCAACAAGGAAGCCGGGGTTCGAATTTCGGCCCGAGTGGACGGAGGGTTCTTTTCCCTTAACGGCTTACTGTATTTATTTCAGCACTAGTATCAATATCCTATCAGGTTTTAAGTACATGTATTAATTACGCTAGTATATTAAGGATTACAAAAGTTGAATTTTGAGAAAGAGATGGAATTGGTTGGAAATGTGTCAAAGCGAACAGTTAAGGATATTTTTTTTTTAAAGTGTGATTGGTCGTGACCATGAACAGAATCAGAAAGTGCACTAAATCGCAAAAATTCAACAATGCATTGAAAGACAAAGCAACGGAAAATCCAACTGAGAGGCCTCCTAAACTATTACACCAAGAACTCCAAAGAAATCATCTAAATGAAACATTAATTAAAGAGTTATGATCTTCAGTTGATTCGTGAAAATATTCATCGAGCTAGGTCTTTTTGTTACGCCCAAATTATCCCAAGATCTTGCACAGCTACACTAAAGTTTAGAGAACAAAAAATAAAAATAAATAAAGAAGAAACGTATTTGTTAGTTAATGATTGTGAAAATAATATTGTGATCTTCTCTTCTGAGACATATTTAAAGTTTTTATCACATTGTCAGTGTGTTTGTTGATAGGACCTTTAAGAGTACGCCTAAAATGTTTGAACAAATGTTTATAATTCATGGAATGATGAACGATGATTATAATCAGTGTTTTTTTGTTTACTGCTTGGCAAGTTTACCTTATGTTACTCCAAAGCACTCGAGGCTGTGATCTATGAATGTGGTAAAATCGGGGTGACGTTTGTGTACTCAGAGTTTATGCAGATTTAGACAAGTCTTTAATATTGTATCTTCGCAAGTTTGGCCAAATGTTACTTTGAAATGTTGCAGATTTCACTAAGGTCAAAATGGGTTTAAGAAATTGCAAATATTGGGATTAAGTATAAAGTGCAGGAAAAAAAGAGTGAGATTAACAACTTCTTAAAGTTCTTTTTTTAGTTTGCCATTTCTTGAAACCCAGCCAGATTGACGATGTTTTAGGGGTATTTTAATGTCCATTTAACCCCAAGAACCTCGAGTCCAAGCTTTCACAGATAATGATTTTACAAATTATTGTTTCTCCTGACTGTGATTTTCCTCCTACCGGTTTTTTACCAGAGTTTTCTTCAAGTGCAACAAGAATTACAAATAGCTGCTAGCCCACTATTCGAAGTTAGTAATAACTTCATTAAAAGAAATACAAAGCGAAGTATATATTGAAATGAATAGTGCTGATAGTGTGTCTCAGAGGATGAAATTTGTTCGAAGGAAAGAACAGAATGTGGAAGAAAATATGCAACAGAGACACATGTTGAAGAGTTCATGAAATGTGTATCATACAAATTTTAGACTGTTTAAATTAAATACTTCAGTGCGCTTCATTTTAAATTCTTTAAATTTACTTGAATGTGTGTTCAATTATATTTAGGCCTGAATGTATCTTAATATTCAATTAAATATAATATTAGTACGATTCAATTTTAATATTTTCGTGCTCTTAATATTTTAAGTTAAATTTAGTTTGGGTCTGCTAGTATCAGTGTTTATTTGAATTTCTTGTTTCGGAGCCAGAAAGTACAATCGCTGCCGGGGACTCAGTTGGGATAGGCACAAAAGTAACCGGGATCGAAATGGTATACCGCGGTACCGAGTTGGTAGACAGCGCTTTCAGGTAGGCCTTCTGTTCGTCTCAAAGCAGGCTATACCCCTCTACCCACCATATTCTCTACAACTACCCAACACACACACCCTTTATTACTGACACAAACTCTTAACAGACGTATTTGGAAGTCCTAACGTTGAGACCAGTTTTTTCTCGAGGTTAAAAGCGATAACCGAGATGATAACTACAAATAAATAACCCTCCAAAGTCTCAATAAATTAAGTGGCAAAATACCAAATAATATTTTCTAGATATTCAAATATACGAACTTATCTAATCGCTAACTAATCGCTTAGGGAGTTGTTTTCAAACTTTCAATAACACATAAACCCTTAGACTTGGCCTCATAGTCTACAGGGACGCTACGCCCTTGCTGGGATCCTACCGTTAACATAATTCACAGGCAACCAGTAGGTGGTTTGACCTGTGTGCGGATTAAGTAGTGTTGTCAAATATCACTTGTTCAGTAATGGTGACCGGTTTTACCTACCTTGGCAGCAGTGCTTGCAACTAAGTATAACCAAATAGTATTGAATACAACCACATTGAAACTCGCTAGTAAATAACTGACCTGGAATGAAGCCCATCTTACATTCAAACACAAGAGGACCAGTACAATTATTGGAATCCTTATTTCACGCAGTTATGTAAGTAATACATTTTTGGATAAGCATGTTTTTATTTCGTTACATTTATTTGGAAAATAATGTGAACCCTCAAAACTCGGCAGTAATTAAATGATTACCAAAGTTTTAATCGGCGAAACTATATAAAAAAAAAATTTTCCCACGCTCTTTACATTTTGTACAATAGGGGTCATCCATAAACAGGAGCGGCTTAAGGGCCTTGCGAACCAGGTGGCTACCCGCCTAGCCTAACGTAGCTTGGGCGTGATATGAAAATGATCCCTAAACCTAACAACTCCAAGCCTAACATAACCTAGGCTTAATAGTGGAGTTATAATCGTTCACTTTTTGATACTAACATTACATTTTACATATCAGTATAATTTTATTGGAAGTAAATTATAATTTAGTGCCATTCTCAAAAGGTTATTTTACATTTGCCATCTTGAAAAAATGGCACCCTAAACCGGTTTATTTTTGCAACTATAACGTAAACCGTTTATATTGTCAAAGTGTTTGTTAAACTTATAATAAAAAATGGAAGATGACATTGTCTACAAAATAATGTTAGGTTTGGGAATTATTTTCATATATTTCCAGAGTCCAATCGCCATGGGAAATGTGGTAACTAACACCTAGCAGAAGATCAAAGAACAGCCAAAAGAAAAACCAATTTAAAAATAAATTATTTTTGTCAACGTTTTGACTTCCAAAAGTGACAACAAATCAATAAATGGTCTTGCAGATCATTTGGTTTGTCGAATGGGTACATGAGAGTAAATCTGGTAGCTTTTACTAGCTGTCAGTTATTACCACTCCAATGGCGAATTGACTATATTATCCACCGGTTACATAGAGGACGCCAAAAAGCAATCCCACCCGGGAGCAAAATTTACCTCGGGGCACCCTTGTCCATAAACCACGTACCTTAATTCTTTTTCTTACTCCCTCCCCCAAATGTAACACCATGTAGACATTTAGCCTGACCTCTCCCTCCCAACCTGTTTTACGTAACTTTTCACGTCAAGAGTAAATGTCATTATTTCAGATGGAAGCTTTTGTAACACTAAAAGAGGGATTCAGATGTAATACATCTCCGAATGGGAGGTTATCTAGAAGTATGTTTATCAACGGTGAAAACATGAACAATAAATATTAATTTTTCAATATTAGAAAGTATAAGATCTGTGATATGTAAGATTGATATACCCACCCTTTATCCATGTAACATCATTTAGATATTAGAGCTAGCCTATTAGCCCCAAAAGTGCTATGTGGTTTATGGATTACCTCATATTTAACCATTAACTATGAGGTAAAAGACATGTCATCGTCCATTTGGTCAATTTTAACACAAACACTGCTCTAAAATAGCTATGACGGCTGATACCTTTGTGACGCATTGCCATAATAATACGATGTTAAAAAGAGAAAAAAAATCGTTATTGTTTTGCCCCTTACTCCCGTAAGTACAATTTGAAATGAGCCATGCTAGAACGATATTGTAGTTTTGTGCTGGATAATAATGGCCTAGAGCTAAATTACAACTGAGAGAGCTGATGATAAACCAATTTTTTTTAAGGCTTAATACAGAATCACTGGTAAACATGAGCTCAACATGGGAATTTTAACTACACATTATCTTTTTTTTTACGGTGCGCACCAGGATTGTAATTTCAAATCCTATCTTGACATTTAAATTTGAACTTTCAAACTGAGGCAGGTGTAATTCACGTCAATCCTTTCAACACAGCTAATAGGTGTTAGAACTGGGAACGTCCCTAATAGATGGTAAATTCCGAATGGCTTTGTATTTATCCGCTTCGGTGGCCGCAAAGTCTAATGCGCTACTCTCGCAGTAGGCTATAGTGCCAATGACAGAAAGATCAAAATTCAATGATCGGTCGGGGGTACCGAGTGTGGTTTTTCCAAAATGGTTTTCCATTCTCCCTCCAGGCAAATGCGGGTACCCTTCCTATAAATATAAACTTACTAATCCTTAAAACCAATAGCGTAATTAGTACATAAGTGTATAGCCCAAACGGGTAGTAAGACACAAAACTAAAAAAAAATGTATACCTCATATGTTTTCATTCAGCGAAAAATAAAGAATCTAACCCAACAAGGCTTTGAATCAACAAAGTATTTCAAAGGTAAAACTCTTTTTAAGTAATAGCGCGTTTACGAATTTGCCCACACCCAGAGGGTATTCTAAATAATTGCGACGAATCAATATAACCAACAGTTTGTATCGTTCTTAGTTCTTTAATTTAAATTTACACTCCTGTCCACTTCAAGGTCGATGCCTTTGGCATTACACGTCACGTTTATAGATCCAACACTATGTAGCGCACCTGTTTACTGAACTTTTAGCTTTGATTTAGATTATTAGCATGATCTTAAATGATTTCTTTGGTGAAATTAGTTTCTCCATCCACAGTGATGAAAGTATCGGGTAGAATAATGTTGTGTATGTTTTAGAAATACGTTGATTTGAAAGTAATGTTCATTCGGTTCATAAAATGCATGTTAAATACCCCCAATAAAATAAATAAAATATGGACACCACTGATGTGTCTTGGATTGTTGACAGTGTATGCAGAGCTTGTTAAAACTTTACCTGTAATGCTTTATCCCACTCTAAGTTTCCCATTTCAGCGACCTCACGTAGGAATAATATACTTTCGTTGATACCTGACCAATGAATGATGAGAGCATTTCACACTGAAATGAAGCATAGGTAAACTTGCTACCTTTCAGGATAAAAGCAGGGCACAGCTTAACCTAAGTTTGCCTACCATGGTAACACTCAACGAGAGGCAACAGATCCGCACTAGAACGCTCCCTTGCGACAGTGAATATAATCTGCGAGGGAAATGTATGGTTACTAAATTGGGAAAAGTTTCCATTTAATTTTTTTCATGTGGTCATTCTTAACCTAAAAATAAATAAATACACACACACACATATATACAAATTTTACAACGCTGGTTTGTAGATGTTGCTCCTTCTTAACCTAGCACACCACCTTCCGATATAATTGATAGCGAGGAACTTCGGCAACAGTTAACTGAGCGAGAGAGTAAAGATACATATTTTCTCCATAAGATCTGCAATTCACTCAGAGGTGATATCCAGCGTAGTCAGAGTTCCCGACATACCTATAGCGATTTAACAACGCTCGGTCAAGGCGACACCCCTATAGCGACCAATCAACGCTCGGGCAAGGCGACATCCCTATAGAGACCAATCAACGCTCGGGCAAGGCGACATCCCTAAAGAGACCAATCAACGCTCGGGCAAGGCGACACCCCTATGGAGACCAATCAACACTCGGGCAAGGCGACACCCCTATAGCGACCAATCAACGCTCGGGCAAGGCGACACCCCTATAGCGACCAATCAACGCTCGGGCAAGGCGACATCCCTATAGAGACCAATCAACGCTCGGGCAAGGCGACATCCCTATAGAGACCAATCAACGCTCGGGCAAGGCGACACCCCTATAGCGACCAATCAACGCTCGGGCAAGGCGACATCCCTATAGAGACCAATCAACGCTCGGGCAAGGCGACATCCCTATAGAGACCAATCAACGCTCGGGCAAGGCGACATCCCTATAGAGACCAATCAACACTCGAGCAAGGCGACACCCCTATAGCGAACAATCAATGCTCGGCCGAGGCGACACTCCTATAGAGACCAATCAACGCTCGGGGCAAGGTTGCGCAAGAGAAGACGCGTCTAGAAACAGGAAGTTCCAGCAACCGCCGACAGAGGGCGCTCCTCACTGAAAGACTCGTCCGGGTATTGGGTGTGGTACAAATTCAAAGGTCTTCCTTCAGTGTGGATGTTTAAAATTATGGGATAATGTAATAGGAAATTCAAGAGTTATGGTAATTTAGTTTATCTGATAGTAACAGATCGTGTGTTACCTTTTAGAGTACTGTTTTCAAGGTCGTTCTTTTGTATCAAAGTGATTTTGAGTTAAAATATTATCTAGAGCTATGATTTAAGCCCATTTTCGGTTATTTAAATAATAGGACAAAGGCTAAACTAATTTTGACAAAAAAAATTAAGTCAAGGGTTTGTGTCATAAACATAGTAATTTCCAACTCAAAAGCAGTTTTCCTAGCGAATTTACAGCTTTTCAGCTTTAAATCATGTAATCATTCTTTGTTAGCATCACCCTGGAAAACTAAGTTAGTAAAACTTTAATATCAATTGCAGCATTTTCTTGCGCAATCTCCTAATATCTAATACGTCTTTGCTGGTTTAGCTCTTTTATTTATGTGAATTTATTTATCTATGTGAATTTGGAGGACGCATTACCTGCATTTGTGCGGAAGAGTGGAAATCTATTTTTTTTAAATACCTTCAGTACAACCGACCATGATTCAAACCTCGATATTACCGTCATCGTCTATTGCAAGAATGATTAATTAGACTATGCGGCCACCGAAAGGGGTTTTGGTCAGGATGGTATGAATACTATTTTAAAGCGTGTTTCCGTTAACTGACCCCAATCCTCCTTTTAATTAAGAATTTCCCCTTCTTCAAGGTGGAAAGTCAAGATAAATACAGTCCAAATTTCATTAGAAAAACCTTCCTTATTTGATAGATTCACTTTCATGAAATCATAAATCAGGTTATATGATCTGTAGCTGTCACTTTTGATATATATTATATATTATAAATATCTATAAAATAACACTAAATAGGTTGTTTTTTTTCGATTTTTTCATCTTAAAACAATATATTTGTATTTTCTAAAAGGTTCTTTCTACAATAATCACACTGCATTACAGTGTATACCACGTGCCCACCTGCGCGGATTTGTAAGAGGTTTAATTGTGTGAATTTGACTTCAAATTATAAATAAACTCTCGCATGTTACCGAGTTATTACCTCGTTACTATAGAGCGGAGAAGATTACCGGGACGAGTACTAACAGTCTCAGAAACTTAAAATAGACTGCAAAGTTGATTGCGCCATAGCTTCTTTACAAGTCATGTTTTAACACGAGCCCGGCTCCTCTTGGAGAAATGGTCGTGAACAAACATTGTAATTAATGATTACAGCAGAACAGGTTTATTTTCTCGGAGCATATGAGGCTTATGTTAGAAATATCAGTTTTAATTACCATTCATATTTCAGAGGAAAGGTTTCACTAGTGTGATGAAGGACGTTGTTGCCATACAACATAATAATAAACACTGATAACTGTTTACTGAAACACGTTGACGTAAACTATTATCAATGGCGGATCATGTATAGGCACTGCAGAACTGCATCGCCCCCTATTTCCACTTTATATAATCGATAACATTTAATATAATGAGTCCTTTTTTCTTTAATTCTTTCTTTATTTTTGTAGTACAATATATATTCCTTAAGCTTAGTGTCAGTACTTCAGTAGCCATTCCCCAGTTTATGAAAAAGATACAAACATATATGTAAGGAGCCGTGCGCTTCACAGTGCCAGCGACGTGGTGTTTGACTGTTGTGCGCATGCGCAAATAGGAGGGAGGTAGGGAGGAAGGCGGGATTGCCAGGTATAGAGAACACTGTTTCTCTCGCAGTGCCGGTTTTAACGTGATGGTGGAAGGAAGTTTTATTTACTCAGCGTTTGCTGTGCTTAAAAACCGTGTACCATATTCTTGAATGTGATAAAGTGTAGAATTAGATTATTATTCTATTTGATTCGTTTTTTTTTTTCCGTTTTTATTTAGCAGAAAACTTTAACCATGGCCTTGCATCCCCAAGAAATAAGTTTTGTAACTGTAAGTGAACTTCAACCACTTAAGTTTTCACAGCTATCTGTCAATGAGAAAGTTACAGATAAGAAAAGAGGTCGTTCAACACTTGATATTCTAATATCTACGCCAGACAAAAGCAACAACAAGAAATATATTCGTAGCTTTAATTCTGAATAGTACCAACTTAAAAGTTGATTTTGCGGTTGTGAAGTAAAATATGCACGGTTTTGTTTCCCGTGTTAACAGCACCCCCACTAATTTTAGCTACGAGCCGCCACTGACTATAATATAATAAATTCAAACACAAAATATATTGTAAGTAGAGACTGTACTTTGATTAACTACTATCAAACAATAGCACAAGCACCGACGCGCACGCAAAGGCATAGGTCTTGTTTTGCATGGTTTGCCGGTGTTGGGATGGCTGTGGTTTGACTCCCTACCGGGTGAGCTTAAGTTGTTCATCATAAGGTGAGGTTATAGGAAATGCGAGTTTTAAGGGCAGTATTTTTTCAGTTTTTATAGCAAAATATTGCTTTAGCCGAAATAAATAAAATATTGCTCCATTAGAAACAAAGAGTTTCATTTTCTTCATAAGGTGATATCAACAGTCCTTGAATATCTGTCATGAGCATAGTGGCATTATATAAATTAGAGAAAAAGTTGTTATTAAATTCGAGAGCACTCTTGACAAATATTCACACTGTTGATATCACCATGTGAAGAAAATTAAACTGTGTTTCTACTGGAGAAATATTTTATCAATTTTGGCTAAGAAATCTTTTGCCATAAAAACTGCAAAATTACCGCCCTTAAATTGCATTCCCTCCATCCCAACCTTAATTGTATCCCTGTTTCCACGCACATGCGGGTACACTTACTCAAAATCCAACCTTCCGCATGCCTCTCCCGATAGTGTGAATATGCGAATAACCCTGACGGGTAATAAACTGAGGGGCACGNAGCAAAACATTTTACTTTATATCTCTGTGTTTCAGGAAGTATGTACTAGAAGTCACGATAGCCGATTGAAACTTAAGGTGGTGCCTTAAGAACACAAGGATTAGTTCTGAAGTTAATTGTCTGCAAATGGGCTACTGTGAAATGATTTAGTTAAATAGACTGTCCTTGTTTTGTTTTTTCGTGTGGCCAAATCAACTCGAAATCAATTATACCTTCGTCTGACCTGTAAACTGAGTGTACACTTCGTTTACCCTGATAGGTAGTTAGTAAGTAGTCTTACCTTGACAGATAACACTATGACCATATCTTGTTTTATAAGTAATACCATAGTCAAGTGGAATAATTCAAGGTAAGCTTAGAGGATAAATGAAGTATACAAATCACACCTCTAAATTTACCGGCGCAAAATTCTTAGGTGAGCATTCAATCAAAATTTAACTTTTAACGGGTTTGAAAAATAATAATTTAAATTAAATAGTCTAATAAACATTCCTAAATAAAGAAATAACATCTTGATAGTTGTATTTAATGTTTAATATATATATATATATATATATATTTTTTTTAAAAGGCTTGATTAACCAACAACATATTCAATTTAATGATTTTAAGATATTCGCGGTCGCTTTGTTAAAGAATGACTTTGATATTTAATTATAAGTTTCCGAAAATATTAAGACAAAAGCAGGTTAATAGGTGGTAATATTTTTGTACGCATTAATACAGGGGGCTGAGAGGAGTCACGCCTTGTTTTTGAGTTATTTATCTTTTTTTTTTTCGCCCAGTATTTTGGCACCCTATTAATATTATCTTTGCGTTACGCAGTGGGACCGGTTTATTTATATTATACAAAATACAACTGTGGTGTAAATTTTAAGTCTGGCCTTGCGCCATATATATATTTTGGTTGTTCAACGAAAGTTACTTTTTGTCAATACCGCGAGAAATATGTTTCCTGGACCTTCCTTTTTACATACCTCTAAATAATAATATTAATACTCAGCACCGCGTCTTACTATCCGTTCGGGTTATACGCTTAAGTACTAATTACACTAATGGGTTAGGAATTGAGAAGGTTGGATATAGAGGAGGTGAGCCCACATTTACGTGTATGGAAAGTGAACACTAATTTAGGAACCTCCCCTCAGTACACCTAAGCGAGACTCGAACCTCGATCTCCCCGTCTTCGACAGTCTTGCTCAACACAAAACTAACACGTTTGCCAACTACGCCACCGAGGAGGGTTTCTCTGTATTAACAGTGGCATCTAAATATTCTGTAATTCAAGAGACATCTGTTTAAGTGGCGGGAAGGTTTTTAAGATAATAAAAAATAATAAAAAATAAATAAAATCGTTTCAAAATATCACATTTATGCTTTAAAAAGAAAATAATGCTTTGATGAATATGAAAAACGAGTGTGTGGCTAAAAAATTTTAATGTAAATTTGTGCAATTTATCCTTATCTATAGATAAACATACCCCCCCCCCCTTGCCCTCCCCACGTTCAATGGCCACCTGAACATGAAAAAGTGGTTTTTGCGATGTCGTCTGTAGGTGTGTCTCTAGCTCAACCTAGAGCCTACTTTATTTTACCGATCAGGCCTGAAACTTGGTATATAAATGTTTTATAAGGTTTCCCAGAGGGGTTTTTGGAATTAGATATATAACCCTAAGACTATGGGCGATTTATTTAAAAACGGAAAGAGAAAAAAGCGATTCTCTCAAAATTCAGTTTACACGATTTTTATTAAAATTTGTATCTAGGCACTGTTTAAAATCACAAACCAAAGAGAGTATTTTATTTTCTCGAGAAAATCTTAAGAAGGTACTTAAACATAAGCCGGTAACTACAATTTTGATCATATCTCTACAATTTTTTGAGATACCAATCAATGTATTATTGCAAAGTTGGACTAGTAATTTTTTTAATTTTGAAATGCAGTTAAAAATATTAATAGTTTTTGAGCTATAAGCATATATATATATATATTAAACGATGGTCTGATAAGTGGGAGTTTAAATACTATGCTCTTTAGTGGAAACTGGAAATAGGCGGTCGGTGTAAGTTAATAGTAGTTCACAATCCACTGTAATCAGTTCTAAAGATAGGTCTGTAGTCTTACAGTGACTCAAACAGCACCAAACGAAATAGTAAAGTCCTTACAAAGAGAAACGGACGTAGGATTAAGAAGATCCCCAAGAAATATTCCACGATCAACCACTGGTTCTCACTCTGATACCCACGTGAATGACGAGCTACCGTTGCCACTTGAAGGAAGCACTCATCTTTACTCGTCAGGCTCTTCACGTTTTGTTGTTATAATCTCACGATTCCAATAAACTTTCAGTTTTTTTTCCCCCTTCTGTGCGACCAATCCCACAGCCCACAAAACTACCAAGGGAAGACTTTCGAGAGAAACGTATTATAATTTCTTCGCTTATTATGCAAAAAGAAACAACATGGATAGTTGATTGCGATCTTCCTTGCAATACAGCTTCAATTTTAGTGCTTCATGCTAATACTGGTTGATAAGTGACGGAAAACACGGTTATGGTTATGCAGGAATAAATAAATAAATATATATATATATACGAATAGGCCTAAGTTATAGGTTAGTTTAAACGATTTTACTAATTTATCTGCGCCACGTTACCATTTTAATAAAATACAAAAACAGTATTGTAGACCAACAAGACCAATGAATTGTTATTGTTTTATAGGACAAACAACAAAAATTGCTAGATTCCGTTGGCGTTTTCGCATTTTATTCTAAGAATCACAAAGTTAATTTGCACATAAATAGCCACTCGGGTGGTGCATTGATAATAATAGTTGTCCTGGACCTTGCCTCAAACTGGCCAATAACATTCGGATATTTCTTGCGCTGTTACAATGTTTATTTGGACTATGAAAAAGTAAATAAATGATACAACATTATACTTACTCTTTCAAATACAGTAGTGTACTATAATTTGTAAACACATTTTCAAAAATTAGTCAAAAATAAACTAATCTTAAACGAATTTACCCCCAAAACAGTATACAGTGCTATTTGGCGTGTCAAACATTCGACAAATATCTATTTTGTATAAAATCATTTTCGAAAAATTTCAAATTTCCAAAAACCACTCATTTGTAAACCATCCTTAGTTTTAGAGTTAATATCAAAATAAAAAACACCCTCTTATAACATCTAAATATAAAGTTTAAAACAAATCCACTTAATATTTTCGAGTGGAGCCCCAGGTACATACATAGATAATCTATACTAATATTATAAGGAGGAAAGATTTTATTTTTTGCTTTTTTGCTTGTAATGGATAAACTCAAAAACTACTGGACCGATTTTAAAAATTCTTTCACTAATATAAAGCTACATTATCAGCGAGTAACGAAGGCTATATTTTATTTTGAAAATTTAATTTATTCCTCATAAAAATGTCGATAGTATATTATATAGTCGTTGGAAAAAAAAAAGTTGTTGAAGAGAAAGTGGGGTTTGGTGAGGGTGCGGGGTCTAGGGGTGAGGAAATAGAAATGAGATGAAAATAGGAGGGAGGATAAAAAGAGGGAGGGGGCTATACAGTAATGGTAGGACTGTATTTTTAAAAAAAATAAGTAAAAAAAAGTTTTGTTTGATATTGACATTATGGATGATTTTAAGCTTTGTTTTACAGGATTCTTTAAAATATTTTTTTACGGGGAAGGGGGCTAGTTAATTATAAGACCCACTTTTTGGGGTTCGGGTTCACATAAAACGTAAAGATTACCATAATATAAAGGTCAAAATGTGCATGATTACAATACTGTATCTATGAGAGAAAGCAAACACAATAAAATAGGAAAAAATAAATATAATTGCGTAAAATGTCCATAACACATGGTAGATGACATGACATGTCTTCAACTAGCGCACACGATGCTCTGAGTAATTAATGGTCAATTATATAATTAGTCACTTGATTATAACTTTTCTGATTTTTTGAGCAAGGATCGGAGTTAGACCCCTACCGGCTGTACCGGGAGGTTTTTTTTAAAATTCATATCCTCAGGCGAATGCTGGACAATCCGATAAGGTTACTGCATCACGACTTGACGCCTGGTTTGAGCTGCATTACCAACCTAAGTTTCGCGTTATCTGCGTGGTAATACGGGTTGATAAAGATTCACTTCTATGTCATTGGCCTAAGATATTTTTTATTATGAATACTAACTACCTCTACTCCCATGGTACAGCGTCAGCTGATCTAGTTCAAGGTTGCTACGAAAAGTCTATTACAAAATTCCTTGACATTTCCAAGTTTTCCAGAAAAAAAAAATTACATTTTTCTGACCTAGCCTTTTTCAATTATTAAAATGTTTGAGGTATTATCGGTGGCATTGTGTAAAAGTGATATAGAACCCAAACATTCTACAGCCATTTCAAGTGAGAATAAATACCATATCTAGGAAATGCAATTTTGCTAACATGCTAGAAACAAAATCTCTCACTTTGATGCTAATGTCTAGGTAAGTAAACAATGGACTTTTTTTTGGCCAATTATTTAAATTCCCTGATTTTTCCCAATTTTTAATCTACTCTCATTTTTCTGTTTCCCATTGAATAAAAAAATTTACCTAACTTTTCCATGTTTTCCGTTCTTATAGCCAGCATGTAGTTGCTTTCAACGACCAACCTAAAGGAGATAAAGTGAGGGGGAAAACAAGGCTGTAAAGAGATGTACAAAAATCCTAGGGGGATGGGTCCAATCAAGCAAAGCAGAATCAAACCTAGGTCTCATGGCTACGAGTTAGACGTGCGGCCGATCCCACAAGTAAAACTAAGTTCACGAGTTCGGCCAAATTATTTAGGGGCCCCGACATTTAACTAAAACCAACAAAAAAACACAACAAAACGCATATATATTTATTCCGCATGTAGGTTACTTAACGAGCGGAGCAATTAACGTGAAGACGTGCTCGTGTGAATGTCAGAGGTTGGGAGGAGGGAATAATGGGAGGGTGGGAGTTNGGGGGGGGGGGGGGGGGGGGGGGGTGGATATTGCGCGGGTGTTAACTTGTCTCGGCTCAGTCGATGAGAGATGAAAGTGAATCTTCTTATTTCCCTCTTTCCCCTCACCCGCCGTAATACTGTAACACGGTAGGTCATGCACCAGTCCCGCTAGCGTTACATCATACAATAGACGATGTGTGCCCCCTCCCCCCTTTTCACTCTGAAACACGTGTGTCCCGTATGTATGTGTGTGTGTCCTCTGGGCGGAACGGCCGCTTGCCTGAGTGTCTTCTGTTTGCACACGTCTCCGTGTGAGCTATGTATACCTTGTATGTATTTAATCTGAGGGCCGTCACCTTGGATTGGCCGATAGCTCATCATGTAGTTTGCCGAGCACACTAGGATTTTGGTAGGAAGAAAGTAAAATATATATATACATACAAACTAAATACTTTTATTTTTAAGAAAGCAGTTTTATTTTATACGTATTGATGAAAGCTATCAAAAGTGACAACCACATATCACATGATTTGACGTATGAATACGTGAAAGTAGATCTAGTAGCTTTTATAGCTGTTAGAGAAGGTTCTTATGAAAAATTGACTGTACCAGTGAGTCTTAATGTGGAATGAACACATTTTAGGTTCAAGACCTCATTTTTTTAAAAACATATTACAATTATTTTCATAATGAAATAAATGAATATATCGTAAGACACTATTGTACACAGCTTCATTTACCCAGATATGCAGCAAGGTTACCTTGACGGATTATACTATAGTGTAGCCAATATGATATGGCCATACTGGTCAGGGTAGACGAAGTGTAAATACTAGAGTCTATAACTTATGTTTTAAAACAAAATTTTCAAAAATCTGTTATCAGTAAGCTACCTTTAAATTGATGTTTCTAAAAAAAAACTAAGTAGTGTGTTATAAAACATAATCCAAATATCAATCTTGAACATAATCGTTGAAGTTATTTTTGAAAAATTTCAAAATTTTCAAATTAGGTTATTAGTAAACTTATCGAAATACACCCTGTAGGCTAAGGCTCCGGATACAAACATACGGAGGGACTAATAATAATACTAAGCACCGCGTCTTACTACCCGTTCGGGTTATACGCTTTAAGTACTAATTACTCTAATGAATTAGGAATTGGAAGGTTGAATTAGAGGAAGTGAACCCGCATTTGCGTGGAGGGAGAGTGGAAAAACATTTAGGAAAAACCACCCCCAGTTCACCCGACCGAGATTCGAACCTCGATCTCCCCGTC
>CABFVZ010001622.1:95493-117861 GCA_902151445.1 Timema monikensis | reverse complement strand
AAATGGAGGACCTACAGTTTAACGTGGAATCCGAACCACGGTGGAGGCCTGGCATTCCCCACATTCACAAGATGTCTTGTCAGAGGTGAAGGAAGGGTTTGGTAATCAGATAAATCTGTGCCGGTATTTCTTAAAGTGAATCGTTAACAACAGTAGTGAACACGAGGACAGTGGCGTCTGTTTAATATTTTGTCTGATTTCCCACCGGTGACGGTAAGGTCAGGGATAAAATTTTCGGTCATGCGTTATGAAGTGATGTTTTCTAAATAGTTCCCTACCCTCATCTCACGCTGAGGCAAGTACACTTCCTCTAAACTCTAACCTGATCATCCCCCAGCCTGGCAATCTAAACAAGCGGACATCTCCAGAAGGGTAGTAAAACGCGCAATACGGGCAAACAACACCTTCAACATGTGAAAGGAGAGTTAATTAACTCGTGGCCTATTCAAACAATCACTCTCGTGGATTTATTGACGATGCTCGATGAATAACATTTATTACAGCTTCTGCCAGTTTTATGACACTTAATAATCCTAGAGTGTATGCCGTCAGATATGATCATTCATTTAATTACCAAAGTGGACTCACTGTAGAACGATCTTGTGAATGTGGGGAATGCCATGCATTAGTTTGCATGAAATAGCATTTGTAATATTGATAACCGTCAGCTACATACAATCCAATTTTCATAGGAAGGGCGTTTAAGAAAGAAAATAACTTTTTTGCAGTCAAAATTGGTAAATTTTCAATTTATGTTATTTTATAGGCAGTTTATTACAAGTAGCAGCTGCAGATCATATGACTTGACGTATGAATACGTGAAAGTAGATCTAGTCACTTTTTTAGCTCTTATTTAAAGGCTCTCTCTTCTCATAAAAGTTTGATTCTAACAAACTTCTATAACAATCATAGAAAACCGTCCCAAATTCAGCCAGCCGAGAATCGAACCTCATCCACCCTATCACCAGCAAGCCAATTTATTGGAAGGTTGACGCCTTAGACAACGTGACCCCCGGTTCGTGTCAGTGGATAATCGTTTTAAAAGGTCATATTATCCCAGCTCGTTTAGGTCTCAACTGCCATACCCTCTGGAAAACAAAACGCAAACGGTTCAAATTTCCATCGGTTCACTTGTCCTGAATACAGACTTAAATAGAATGTTGTTTCGGTTTGAATGGGAGATCCAGGGTTGCAACTATGTCCTTACTACCAAGTTCCCTGGTTTTTACAAGCTTTCCAGAAGGAATAAATAACTCTCCCTATTCCAGACAATTTAGATCGAAGTATCAAGGACTGGAATTTTCATTTTTCATAATAAAAGTGATTTGTGTGAGGTCATATGAATGATGTTTAAACCAAATCAATTTAGGCTCGATGGGGAAATTTAGGCAGTCATTTCACAACCAAATGTTTCAGTGGGGACAACTATAATATGTTGTGAATGTGGGGAATGCCAGGCCTCCACTGTGGTTCAGATTCCACGTTAAACTGTAGGTCCTACATTTCATCTCAGAATCACCCTACCATTACACATTGGCGTAAGTGCGTATAACCCGAACGGGTAGTAAGACGCAGTGCTAATAATAATAATAATAATAATAATAATAATAAACTATAATATGGTTAAACCAGCATGCTTAGTTTTTAAGTTCATTTTTTTCTTCAATCCAAAGTCCTACTACCTTTAAAGAACATTCAAAAATACTCCAGTATCTTGATTAGATTTGGTAAAATCCTCTATTTTTCTGGATTTTTCCACACACAAGAAAGAGCCCTGTGATTTCCCGCTCTCCCATATATTTATACAAAGTTTAGTTGGTTAGAAAACTAGCAAAACCAGAAAAACGCCGGGATTTTTTTTTCTTGGAAAAAAATCCGGGAAGGCACAAGAAATTTCGCAAAATATAATGAAAATACTGGAGTATTTGTGATTTTTTTTTTTTTTAATATTTTTGGATATATGTGTATAATATGTATACATATACATTTCTCAATCTAGAGACTTGTTTAAAATGAAGTTAGCAGTGGAGATCGTACCAGCATGACGCGATGACAGTAAGAATAGTAAATAGTGGGTCGGGTCTGGCAGCAGCAGACAGAACGGGTGACACCAGGCAAGCCACACCCGAGACAACCGTGGGGTACCCGACATATATCATGCCACACGGCTGACAAATACGATGCAAGACAACTTACAGTCCAATTTTCATTGGAAGGTCCTTTAAAAAATATATACAAATTGATTTTTTTTTTCCCCCACGGCCAAAATGAATAACATTTTACAATGTCATTCGTGTTATTTTATAGGTATTGCTATTTTCTAACAAAAGTGACAGCTTAGGATCACATTTCGTGACGAATGAATAAGTGAAAGTAAATCCAGTAACTTTTCAAGTTGTGCAGATATGAAAAAAGTGGAGCCCGTTTACAAATGAAATAAATTTACTTTTTTTTTATATTTCTAAGACTTCTCAATACACGTTTAAATTAGCTCTATTAATTACGCAAATATAGTAAGGATTATAAAGGTCAAGTTCGAGATAAACTGTACCCGCATGTGAGTAAAGGGAGAAACCAATTAGGAAAGACCACTCTCAGTAAACTAGAAAGGGATTCAAACTCCGACCTCCCCGTCAATGGAAGACCATATTAAATGAGATTTACATTTAGACTGCGTGGTCAGTGGTGCATGTACAACTACTTACTAATGACAGACAAAAACCAACGTAATCTTCAAAATAAACCAAAATGTATTTGCTGATTTTTTTTTAAATGTTTTGTTTACACCGCAACTTTCTAAAGTCTTCTTTCTGAAGCTGATAATTATGCTGATTTATTTAAGTGGTAAAAAAAAGTCTAAAAAATATCTATTTGAGTTCATGCAATTACACAATTAAATTTAAAGCATTACTACCTGTTATTTATTCTTGGGGAAAGGACTTGAATATGATTGATGGCATCAAGGTTGTTCTCCGCAGTTGCACGGAGAAAGGAAGATTAAAGCAGCACAAATCTCAAGTACTTTTCATGTAAGCCTAGTTTTCATGATACGATTAAAACGCTAGATAGACTTCAGTGACATTTAAAGGAAGTATAATCCAATATTATTTGAAAAATTAACAAAGTCGAATCGAGAGCGGTCCTTATTATTTCTGATAAGAGTCAAATCCGATTTACACGCGGATAGTTCCGTGTGTGTTCGATTCAAGAAATCGAATCCCAAAAAGATATATCTATATTAATAAAAATGAGCACTGCACCATATCTACCGCAAGCAGAGGTCTGAAATTTTAAAATTAGTACCCCCTGTGCACGAACATGCGCAACTCAAAACAGGAATTTTAACATTTTAATTAGATTTTTTTTAAATTAATTTAAAAACCGGGTCAAATCAGTCAATAAACAAAAAATCCCGAACAACGTCGGTTACTTCAGCTGACTATTGATATAATCATTTGAAAGAAATGCCGAATGAGTGGATCACATCATGGGAAGAACCATTTTATTGAGTGATGTAAAAGAAGGCAAAATGTAAAGAAAAAGGGACCAGGAAGACCATGAATGAAATTGATTGATGAGTTTTAACAGGGAAAGAATATGAAGTTTCAGGATCTAAAAATGGAGGCTGCTAATAGGAAATTCTGGAGGACTCAATTTAGACAAGGGAACGGACCTGTCAAAACACATATAATAATAATAATAATGATAGTAAAATTAGGTTTAAATTCCTGTCGGGGATATTTTAGAAGCATGCGCAATGAGTTTATATTAAGCTTAAGTCTAAATAAGCTAAATTGAATAATGGCTTCCAAAAATTCTGACGTCACTGAAGTATAAAACTTCGACAAAGCTAACTTAAGAGTGTACATGAGTGCAGTTAAAACAGTAGCAAATATAATTTCGAAAGTTACTATGTCGTTTTTCAAAATAAGTTTGCATGTTTCTCGTATGAGCTATCATCAGCATAACTATGCCAATGAAGTAAAGTAGAATTTATATATAAAAAAACATCCGAATATGTGAACGGGGAGAGTGGAAAACTAATTAGGAAACTATATATTCTGCCTGTATTCAGACCTCCCCCTTAAACCAGACAATTAGAAATAAACACCTTGGTCGACGAGCACAACGGCGAGGGTGCCGTATCACTAAAATATCAGATACGATATATGAAGAACAAAAAACCACAACAATAATTAAATCTCGGAACATCTAAAGAAAATGCTAGTAGAGTGTCATTATTCGTGGAGTAGTATAACTAGTTTAGTTTTTATATTCAAAGCGCGTCTATAGTTTGATCATAATTACTAAAAGTGAATTCATTTAACCGCGTATGTTTATCTGGGATGTTGAATATGAGGGGGAACTTTTTGAATCACAATTGAAATCACTTCCCTTCGGTTCAAAAATAAAAGCCACAAACTACCACCCAGGGGAGGTTGACAAGTTACGCAGTGTATGAAAATCTAACCCATTAAACAGTTTTGAAGTTTGTCAATTTTTTTTTATTGCAATGCACGTGATGAAAAAAGCCACTGTCATTAAAAACCAATCCATGTCGGCGCCACATCATTCTAAATTAAAATGTGTATACAACTGCAAATCATTCGTCATGTAGAAAACACATTTAACAAATTTGTAAGATTTTTTTTTAAAGGGTGGTGCACACCTTGATCATATCATATCGTATTTTATCGTATCGGTAAGTGTATTTACTTTTTTTAAAAAAAGGGCGAACACTATGGCTTGTCACATCGTTAGCTATGAATGGTGTTTAAGGGGGCTGTCTAGGTTAGTTGAAATAATTCAAATAAGATGTTAAGGTTAAGTCAAATATTGATAAAACCTTTAACAGTGCACGAATTTGGCTATTATTTGAAAGAACAGCAAACTGTTTTCTATGGCTCTATACATATATAGACTTGTAAACATAGCTTCAAAGTTAAAATTAACCACTCTGAAAAGTCCCAAAAAACCACACATATTTTAGTTGATAATTAAGACCTAAATACCCGAGGAACGAAAAGTAACTGGTGAAGAGCGAAGAATGGATCTTTGGGATGTAGTTTAATAGGGGACAGTGGTAATTATAGACCGGGACCGAGGGGGCCTGCTCCCCTCCCCCATATATAAACTGTTTTTAAATTACAATCAATGTATTATTCATTTAGATGATTTATAAAATAGCCCTATGCTACGGGAATGTACGAGGTTATTATTGTATAATAGGTATGCTTTGTGGTTCCAGTAAACTTCAGATGATGGTCAAATTCTGTTTCCTTTACACGCTCACTCGATTCGATATAGAGCAGCGTTAGCGTTTGAGGTTTCGGAAGTGTTTGAAGCTCACGCTCAACTTAAGGGCACCTCATAAAAAGTACATCGACAATCAATAGGTTATCCATCCTGTAGAGCAAGCATTGGAAACACTTCAAAGCGATAAACGGTGGGTATGCAAATTCAAACACGGAGATGTTTACTTTTTAAAAAAAATTGCTTCGAATAAAGCAGCACTTTAAGATTTGTACAAATCGTCTAGCAATAAATAAGCAACAAAGGCCAGGAGTTATTAGGCCAGTTTTGTAATTTAGATATTGTGTTTATTTTTGAAGATATTTTCAGACCTTTTGGAACTAGCATACATGCTACTTCCGCAAAAAGTTGTGGATTTTGGAACAGCTCAAAAAGTAATAAACGCTGAAACACCGAAATAAATATGACCTGACGAATACTTTCATCTTATATGGATGGCGTCCTGTAAAATATAAAAATATTATGATGTACCAGAGGAATCAAAATCAAGTAAAACAGCACCGCCTCATAAATTGATGGATAAGTGACAATATTATAATATCAGTCTTATCAACAGCGGGGCACAACATAGCTGTAGTAGAACAAATGTGAGCATATATTTGAAATAAGTGACAAAATGGTAGGTGAATTGGAACGTAGATACCCTTTTAAGTGATTCAATAAGTGCTCGTCACTCTAGAAGTGAAATGTTACTACAAGAAAAATCCATATAATCATCTGCTGAAAAAAACAAAGGATTTTTTTTTCCGTATTTCGAGAAGTTTCATTCCGGAGTATGATTAGCTAAGAACACCTTTAATTATATTCATAGTGATGTAGTAAGGAGAAATATCAATACAAATTAATTATCTAAGGAACACCCAAAAACAATACAAAAGATTAATTCTAAATGAATATATATAATTGAAATGAAATAAAAGGAATAAATGAAGATAGAATTTTAATTAGCACAAGACAACTGGGATTATCATAGTTAAATGAATGTATAGCACAATCTGAATAAATATAATACATTACTTAAAAGAAAATTATGAATATAATAATGTTAAATCATTATGAAAAACCCTAACCTTGAATTTCATTAAATTATAAACTCAAGTAAAATAGAACAAGATATATGATACGTTAAAATACAAAAAACATATTAAAATTAGACAATAATAAGATAAAAATCATGCTTCAAGGTTATATGTCAGAAAGTAAAAATTATTAAGTAAGATAATGATTAATTAAACCAGTTAAATTAAGCAAGATTATGACATATCCAGAGTTTTCAAGAATAGAATTAAATTACAATATGGTAGTAACAGGGAAATTAAGTTAAGAGTTGAAAAATATAAGCGAGAGACAAAATTTCAAGGTGAGGCCTAGAACAGTCTATTTATGTATAATATGAAAATTGATAGAAAAAATTGATTAAACAATTTTTTCTATCAATTTTCATATTATACATAAATAGACTGTTCTAGGCCTCACCTTGAAATTTTGTCTCTCGCTTATATTTTTCAACTCTTAACTTAATTTCCCTGTTACTACCATATTGTAATTTAATTCTTATTCTTGACAACTCTGGATATGTCATAATCTAACTTAATTTAACTGGTTTAATTAATCATTATCTTACTTAATAATGTTTACTTTCTGACATATAACCTTGAAGCATGATTTTTATCTTATTATTGTCTAATTTTAATATGTTTTTTGTATTTTAACCTATCATATATCTTGTTCTATTTTACTTGAGGTTATAATTTAATGAAATTCAAGGTTAGGGTTTTTCATAATGATTTAACATTATTATATTCATAATTTTCTTTTAAGTAATGTATTATATTTATTCAGATTGTGCTATACATTCATTTAACTATGATAATCTCAGTTGTCTTGTGCTAATTAAAATTCTATCTTCATTTATTCCTTTTATTTCATTTCAATTATATATATTCATTTAGAATTAATCATTTGTACTGGTTTTGGGTGTTCCTTAGATAATTAATTTGTAAGAACACCTTTGTCAACAACAAAAAGTCACTCAGAATTTTTTAACGATTAAAAAAAATTAAGTAGTTATTTCTAGCTTCTGAATACTTTTAGAACTATTGTTAACTTTAAGTGTTTCTTAAGCAGCGAGGTTGTATGAAAATTTGCTGAAATTGGTAACTGTAGAATCAATGTTTAAATAAGCCAGCCTTTATTTGTGTGGAAAATAATGATCAAATAGTTGTTTTACAAGCATTTCCCTATCCTGACTACTTATGTCAATTCAATTGGCCTTTTGTTTATTTTCTGTTAGTGACATACATAGCAGGAGTTAAAGATCAATTGTTTTAAGTGCATGCGATGCGATCCTATCATGAATGTAGAATGTATTAACAGTCTACAATATCGACCAAACGCTATCTATATTTAAACCAAAGTGTATATGAATATTTATGTATTTTATGTCTAGGACGTGTATTTTGTATTTATATGTTGCATATGACATTAATAAATAATTACCAGTAACTTAAGTTACATACAGGAATTTTTGCCCCTTCAATATTTTTTGTCTAGAACCACCACTGATTAGGGGGAGGGGGGGGGGGCGCACCAACCATATATGTATACTTATTTATACTTTTCTCACCCCCTGTTTGTTCTCTTACTGACGGAAATTTGCACCCAAATATTATATACCCACTTCGTTTATGATTTTTTTAAATTATTCTAGCGCCTTAATGGGATATCCACAATTTCAACCCCTTAAATAAAAATATAAATACACCACTGTTTCGTATAAAATTTTCATCCCAACCCAAGAGATGGTATGGTATTTTCAGTGAGTGAGTGTGTGTGTGTGTTCATTTAACATCCCCCACCCCCCTATTCCTAATATTTCAAAAAAAGGTCATAAATATAGGCCTATGGGGTTGGGGTGCAAAATGATGCTTAGTTAAATTTAAGGGTATGTGAGGGTCAACTTAAAGTTATCTTAGTAAGACACATATTGACGCATTCAGTTTTATTCAGCTTGCAATGAAAAAAAAACAAAAAAACAGGACAGTGATAACAAGAAAGTGTGTTCATTCTTTTAAATAATAAATCTCAAATTGTATTTTGAATACGATTTCGGAAGGACCATTTATCTTAAAAACATGTCCAAACTAATGGTACAGGTGGGAAGAGAATGATAGTGAAGTGCATTTAACAAAAAAACAAAAATTATGAGGCCAAGGCCATTCAGAATGAATAAATGCGATCTCATTTCTGCTCCTCAGACGTATACACTGTCAATGAAGCAGATGAGCGTAGGATCCCATTAGGTCCTAATCCAGTTCGTGTAAGAGTGTTGAAACGCGTAATCAAGTACATCTTAAGAGTCCATTAGCGGCCAAGGTTCTAACCAATGGGTGTTCTCACACGTTGATGCAGAAATGATTGCCCCAAAGGTCACCTGCATGTAGCAACTTGCTATACAACTAATGGCGAGAACACAAAAAAAACATGAATAGAATATAAAATAGTTGTTAATACGAGTACAACGCACCTTACTACCCATCCGGTCTATAAGCATGTACAACAATTTATTAATGGAATAAGCAAATTATTTATACATTTTGCGACTATGTATTTATGGTCAGTGAAGGTAAATTTTGTAATATAATTATTAACATTTCTGTCAAATTGAATTATACAATTTTTTTGGGATGGGCCTTTTATAAAATAAATATTTTTGCGGCCAAAATGTATGATACTATACAAGTTAATTAATACAATTTTTACAGATACAGATCACATGACTTGCCGAACGAATAAGACGTGAAAGTAGATTTAGAAATGAGATGAGAAATGAGCTGTACTTTACTTTGAACTAGGAAGGCCACAGTAACAAAATAAAACAGCATTATTTACCAGGCGTATTAACGGATAAGTCGAACAACATGTATAAAAAGTAAATTTAAAAAAATCTTGTGAAAAAATATCAAAAATTATACTCAACATATTACAATTGTGTCCCACAATAACTTGTGAAGAGGTATTTCTGATATGTTTTGGTTATTTAAATGATTAATTATCAAAACATAATAGTTTTGTCAGGATAAATAATTTAATAACACTATTAACGTATTTCCAATATGTATGTAAAGAAGTTTAGTTCAGAAAATATTGAAAGCATATGCTCAGGCCACAACTCAAACATGTGCGTCTTGGCGGAACACCATATAGGGAGGATGGAGACATTACAGAACTGATGTCTGAGAATGATCGTGAACGCATCCTGATACGTCTCAAATAGAAATCAGCATCGAGACATGGATGTGCCGACCACTTAAAGGTTGCTCAGTCGTTCTACGATAGGCGGTCCGGGTCAACCAACCCTCTTATCTAATGGCTAGGGAACACTATACGATCAACCCAGAGAGGGTACCACAGAAGTCCTGCTGGGATAAGCGAAGTGTGATCCAAAGTGATCGGGAGCTCCTAGCCCCTCCCTTCCCCCAAATAGAGTAGTGTGATAGCAGCACCTGTCTCTATAAATCTAATAGTTTCCCACACTTCAATCATATCCTTAACACCTTCCGTGCAATGCGACAGCTCGTCACTGGTGGGATGGAAGGGACGCGAGAAAATATGTTTTTGCAGTTTTCATAACAACAAAAAATCGGCAATTAAACAAAATACTGCTCCAGTAGAAACACAATTGTTTAATTTTCTACATATAGTAGTCTCAAAAGTTCATGATCATATTACCATTTGATGAGAAACTTTTTAAACGAAGGGAAAAACTATCATCAAATTCTAGGACACCATTGACAGATACTCAAAAATTGTTGAGGAGACTATGTGAAGAAAATTAAATCTATGTTTCTGCTGGAGAAATATTATATTTATTTTGCCAAAAAATATTTTTGTTGTTGCTATAAAAACTGATAGAATACTGGCAATCACAATATTAATGCCTATCATCCAACCTTAAGGAAAGGCAGAAATCATCGTGTAGCCTGCCGCGTTTGAACATGACTTTTTGTTCTGGTACTTCCATTCTGGGAGCATTAGAGCAGGGGTTCCCAAACTTTTTAGATGAAGGGAGCCATCACAAAAAAAAAAGTGCTGGAGGCCTCATACTTTTTTAAATTAGTATTATGAACATTAAATAACAACAATTTAAAGTTTAAAATTAGTAGGCCTATAAAAGTATTGATCAAATAGAAAACACCACGTGTTCTTGCTGCCCTTTTGGCAAAATGTCCTTTGTTCATATTGTGTAAAAAGTGGCAATCTTATTTAACGATGCAATTTTAAAGTGTGAAAAACAAATAAAGAATATTATAAAATTGCCTCACCGAACCTGAGGTAATTATAGCTCCGTGGAGCACAGATAGAGAAACGCCACAGTAGAGCATGCTTATGCGAGTCGAGTCCAGTCAAATATCGAAATATCTCAACTAGGGCACACGGGGAAGTGTGTGCGTGCGGCTCATATAATAACAGATATTTTTACAAATTGGTGCAGGAGTGTTTGAAGCGATGATGCGATATTGATTGCACAGAGTGAGGCAACGCGAGATGAAGATGAGCCGTGATGTGCATGCCATAAATCCCCCCCCCTCCCCCCTCACTCCCAATCTGCTCACTTACCCAGCACCGGGTTTAATAACCCGCGGCAGACATGCAAGGAGAGCTGCACCGCCTCAGTTACGACACCACGGGACAATGGGAACAAATTAGGGTCAGCAGAACATTGGGGGCAGCCAGAGGAAAAGGTGGTTGGCATTGAAGTCTGCGGCTCGATTACCGGCCGATACTTCATACCGATTGATCTTTTAAACATCTATTGCTTACTCTTACTGTACTTTTTTTGTTTACTTTTGGTCAAGCAAAGGAAAGGGAGGAGGGACCTTGCGATAGCAGGAAACTTTTTTAAAAAATTAAAAAATGGGATGAGACAATCGTATTTATATGTTCTCAAATAGTTTATTTTAGTTTGTGACAATAGTCATCACTAAACTACACATTAGTAAATTTTATTCAGAAAACAAATATTAATTTTACAATCCTATTAAGATTTCTTCAGATTTAATTTTGAACAAAATTGCAAGAAACCTTTTCTAATTTTCAAAAATCTGTGATAATGAGTTACCTCGGACTCCGTAGTATATATATCTATGTATGTGTGTTTTTTTCTAATGGAGAAATATTTAAATTAGTTTGTCAAAAATATGTTATGAAAACTGCAAAGCTTCTGTCCTTAACTCGCAATCCCTACAACTTTCCTCTTTAGTTATGACAATCATATTAATAGTATTATGGTTACTTTTCCATCATCATTGCTAAAGTACAGTCCAATTTTCATAGGAAAAATATTTTAGAAACTAATAACATTTTTTTTGCGGTCAATATGAATAACATTTTACAAGAATGGATATGGATTGATAATATCCATCCAACGTGACAGCCAAGTTTTTTTAAGCCCCGCGTCTTACTCCCCTTTCAAGTTTTATGCTTCGTTTCCGAGAGTTACATTTGGTTTACAAAAGAAAAGAAAACCATTATTAAGTCGGTAATCAAACAATTATATTTTTCTATAATTAGAATGCGTATAACCCGAATGGGTAGTAAGACGCGGTGCTAATAATAATAATAATAATAATAATAATAATAATAATAATAATATAATTAGAATAAGTAGCCTAGAGCTACAAATGAATCATGAAGTGGCTCTTTTATACACGGATAAAGATTCTACAGTGTAATTCAATTTATAGCACCAAATGAATGCAAATTAAAGCAAACCATTCCACTTAGTGAGTTAGCAGTATGATAGGTGACCTTGTATTTCTGTTCATGACAAACTAGTATATTAATAATATATTTAAGAGAAAACACGTCTCTTAGAGCTGTTTCTGTAATAAGCTTGTTGAACAATATTTCTTAATGACTATAAGAAGATAATGAATACTGCCAATATTTATTGAATTTGGCGTTATTTTTTAAGCTCTAAATGTGTAAATGCCCTCACGCCATACAGGAAGTGTATCTGATTCTAACTGCCTAGGTTTAATCCCGACGGGACATGAGAGTATTCTGCCCAATTAGTGATTTTTAATCCTTAAGGCGATGGGCCCTTTTAATTTGACGTGGGAACAAACGGTTATCTTCAAGAATTTTTTTATTGTTTTGCAATTTTATTTTCGTAAACGGTTATCTTCAAGATTAGAAGCATGTTGACTAAGTTATACTTTTTATATACACGCCACCTCTATAATTTCAACAGTGATCACATTTCGATAAAATTAACAATTTTCAATAGAAAAGTGTCGGATTCATAACAAAGAATAAGAAAATGTAACAATTAATAAACAGCGATACATTATCTTAGAAGGGGTGTTTGTTGAAAATATTACCGAAACAATTGCAATCGTTTTCGAGAAAACTGATATTTCCAAATGTTTGATTTTTCCGCAAGACCTGTCCGGAGCTAGCGTCATCTACGGTTTTCGTGATTCGTCTGTTCTTGTTGGGGCGGAAGGATACTTTGGTTGGTTGTGAAGTCACGCCACGCCTTTCACCCTTCCATCCACCATCCCACAAAATAGGTTTTAGACTTGCACTCGACAGGGCCAAGGGCTTTAATTAGAAATCGATCGCATCCGAATGTCTCGAATACGAAAATTAGAAAGCATGATAAGGGTTTAAAATTATTTACTCGTTAGTATATCCCCTCCCCTTCAATTCTGATTTTGTAGACATGGTAAGGGGTTGGTTGTTCATTTTGTCCAACAAATATAGTGGTCTAAGCTACTAGTGGAAATCATTGAAGATATTAAAAAAAAAAAAATTCTACCAAAAATGTATTATATATATATTATTCTTGAATCTGAAAATTTTTCGATTCTTCGAATCTCCTTAAGGATTTGAGGGGGCGCATCTCTAACCTTAATTCGAAATGGCTGTGGGTTAACCATTTTACTAAGCCATATTGGATTTGTTTAGATATAATTAATTACCAGCACTTTTAAAGATGATCCCTTATATTTTATAGAAAATAATGAATACGGTATGTCATTCATGAGTCATTTCAAAGGAGTTTTAAAAAAGTCATACTAGATTGGGAACTATCCGACTTATTCCATGAAATGTTTGGGTAAATAATGGTCCACTGCCAAGTTATTAACATCCTGCGGGTCCGGGTCAGGTTTTGCGTTATAGTTTCTAAGAATAATATAATGTTAAAAAGTCTTCAATAATCTACTATTTTTTTGACAATCACTGTGATATTTGATGTGGGGATGAAGGAGACGCGAGAAAAGGTGTTTTTGCAGTTTTTATATCAAAAGAAATAAAAATATTACTCTAGTAGACACACAGTGTTTAATTTTCTTCACATGGTGACCTCAACAGTTTTTGAATATCCATCAAGGGTGTCCTGGAATTTAATGACAACTTTTCCTTTTCATTTAAAAAACTTTTCCATCTAATGCCACTATGCTCATGACAGTTATTATACAACTGTTGATTTTATCATGTAAAGAAAACCAAACTATTTCTCTACTATTGTGAATATATGTATATATATATATATATATATATGTGCTTTAAAACCACTGCCCTTTTCTCGCGTCTCCTTTCACACCAACTTAAGGCCCAAAACAAACTAGGAACCTACACGCGAATCCAACAAAATGTAATAACATTCTGCTTCAATGGAGAGATTTCGAACTAAATACACAAGTTTGTTTTGTTCCCACCTGAAAATCAAAGAGACAGTGGCTCCGAAGGTCATATCCCGACTACACCGATCGATGGGCGTTGTCCGGCACGACGCGGATGACCTTGAGATGGCATAAGAGTTTGACCAGTGCTCTATATCCTTGTGGTGTTTTTTTGTTGTTGTATATGTGGTCTGTGAATATTAAATACAGTGACCACACAACACTAGGAGCTGTACACAAGAAAAGAACTTATCTCCAAAAAGCTAAGGCAGCTTTTCTCAATGTATGTGTGTGTGTGTGTTCGTTCTTAAGAGAGCTGGGGCTCCCCTAATTCCCTTCTGGGGCTCCTTGAGACGTTGGGCCGGGTACAGTTCAAACAAAACAAAATAAAACTTGTTCAGAATGAATGCAGAGGACGATATAAGACCCTCCATCTACAATCAAACAAGATATAAAGAGATTTGAATGTTTTAAATGCCATTATTCTCACACACACAAAAATAGTTTTGGAAAAAATAAATTATTTATAGCAAATAATGGTTTTATGCATCAAATTAATAAATAAATATAATATATTTACAACCTTGCTAAATGTTTTAAATTATAAATTAAGGTGAGGGATAGAACCTAATTAAAAGCTTTTTGGGGCTCCACAATATATTTTTTTCTAAGGGTGTAAAAGACTCCGGCGGCCAAAAAGTTTTATAAGCGCTGTGCTAAAGTAGAGTAGCGTAGAAAACAAATGTTTCAGAGGTCAAGTGCGGTCAAGAAGGATTTGTAGCTACTCCCAAACTCAATCTTAGTGACCATCGAAATCGTAAAAAAAAACTATATTTTTGTTTGAATTTGAAACTATAATAGCTTACTTATTCAGGGTTGCCACTATTTTCTTAGTATAAAAGCTCCCCAAACCCACCCCCTCTTTTTTTTTTAAACATCTTCTATAGTGAATTTACATTTTTTCAGATAACTAAGACTATCTCGTGTAGGAATAAAATTTAATATATCATAAAATTGACCAGTGTGGAGTAAATGTGGTTGATTTTTAAAACAGGATGATTTAAGCTTGTGTGAATTAAAAAAAGAATGGTTAGGCAACCCAGTATTTCAGGCACTTTGGTGGGGTTGGGGGATGTGAGGGAGTTAGAATAAGAATACTTAATTCTTCATCTCACTTTTTATTATCTGCAAAGACCAAATGTTTAAAGCTTTATAGTGAATGTCCCAAAATTCACAAATATTCCAGTATATTTCTTAGTTTTGTTTCGCGAGATTAATAGTGTTTTTTTTTTCTAGTTTTGTTTTTACAGACACAAAAGAAACAACTATGTTTTCCAGGTGCGTGGAAACCCTGTTATTAGAAAACCTCAACAGCCATTCTCCAATATAAATAAGGCTTATCGTCGTTTATAATGTAAGAAGGAGAGAGTTTCAATAACTACTTTCTATCAGTTGAACTCTTCAAAGGACAGTTCTTTATTGAAGTACCTTAAAATAAGTTTATTTAATAAAACAAGAAATAAATTATTTAAAAATACAGTTGAGAAAACGTTGGATTTTTTTTTTGACAGCACCGCGTGTTCCTACCAGTTTGGGTTATACGCATGTGTACTAATAAAATGAATGTGTTACGAGATGAGGAAGCAGTAAACTAAATTACTGATGACGGGGAGATCAGGGTTCGAATCCCAGTCAGATTCACTGAGGGTGGTTTTCTTCTTAGATGGTTTTACATTCTACCTCTACGTGAATGCGAATACACTTCCTCTATATGCAACCTTCCCCATTCTGATCATATTAACGCAATTAATACATAAGCGTATAACCCGAAAGGATAGTAAGACTATAATATATGTTAAGCCCCGGTTAAAGAGCAAAATAAATACGCAGCTCCTGAAGAGAAACCCGTGAGCTGCTTTGAGAGTGACCCAAGAGAGAGAGAGAGAGAGAAAGATCCGCTGTTGACGTCTCACCACTGGAAGTTGAGGTCATGTTCGTAGCGGTTGACGTTCCGAAGAAGAAACCAAATAAAACCCGTCCCAGTCGACCTTTACAAGATGTGTTGGAAGCCCACGCCACGACAGATGATCCCACATTGAGCTGATTTCACCGTGGTCAGTTCACATTGTATGCGGCTGTGTCAACAGGTCATCTACTAGGACAGGGAGGGGGAGCCTTTTGGGTGGGGGGGAGAGTGGATAATTGATAAATTTGTCGATTAATTTTAGAATAAATTATTTCGTTCGTCTAAGAGATTTTCAACAGAAAAATTGAAAAGTGGAAGTATTTCGTGGTTTTTTTTTCTCACCGCATCTTACTACCAGTTTATGTTAAACGCAAATATTAGGCCTAATTACGTAAATGAGATGAGGAAGGTAGAGTTTTAAAGGTGATGTACCTAAAGATGTATAGAGAAAGAGTGGAAAACCTTTTTTTTTTTTTAAATCCCCAAAACACCCGACCGAGATTCGAATCCCAATATCCCCGCCACCAGCAATCTAGTATACTATAACACAAGAGTGACGCATTAGATCATGCTACCACCGATGCGGGTTTTCATCATTATTGATGACTCATATATATGACCTAGCATAAGATATATTTATCATCTTAATAGATTCTGTGGAATAGTTTTTAAAAGTTTTCAATTTCTTTCTGTTAAATGAGCACTATTTTTGATAATAAATCTAAGCAATTTTATATAAAATAAGATTTTAATATACTAAAATATATGGTAAGTTTTAAATGCTTTCAAATTACATAGTAACTTTTTGTTATGTCGCTTAACTTGTCTCAATACCTGCTGTAATGGCATCGAAAATAAAATAAATTGGGTACTTTTTTTTAATCTGTGGAAAAACACAAGATAAAAAAATTAGAGGGTACATATTTTTTTAATGCATAACTATACCTAGACAAATATATGAGCGCATCAATTTGCACATGTTAAATAGGGGGAATACGTATATCAATTAGCGCCGCGAGCTAACATCGGTAAGTGACACCCTCTACCCAAGTGTGTGCCAGATTGCGTTTAGAGAAAGCAGGCGTTTAGATATTATTTCGAAAGCGGGAGTATGTAGATTACAGATCTTCTTCCCCTGGTATGAAACAACTGTCTATGAATAATTTTTAAACACTAATTTTCCTTAACACCAGAACAACAAAAGTGAATGAAGTGCCTATCAAAAAATGAACCGTCTTGTGTATAATTGCAAACCATAACCAAGCCAACCGTCACCAGTGGTCCCACGGATTAAGCCGTCAGTCTCGTTTGTTTCACCGGTGACAGAAAGGACGGAATTAGAATCTCGGTCAGATGTACCATGGACGTATTTAAAAAATAATAATCATATTGCCTCTACATTCAGATTCGGGTACATTTATTCTCAATTCTACCTTCCTCGTCCCTAACCCATTAGTAAAAACAAGCAGAAAACTCCAACGTCAGTAAGACGGGAAGCACAAAAAACAAATAAGTCGATGATAGCGATACTATAGAAATAGATAATTAAGTAACATGTTAAATTTCAACACATAAAATTGGTCTTAAGCCACTTAAGCCTAAGAAATAAGAAACATTTACTATGAGCAGAGATTTTTTGTGTCACATACTTTTTATTGTAAGATAATCTAGGGTGTTTGTATATACAAGATTAGGTAATAAGACCTCCCATGGGAGTAAATTTATCTTTGCTACCTTTTTTATTGAAACAACATCCCACATTAAGGGTAAGTTTATTAAAAAAATTATTATTTTTAGCACCGTATCTCACTACCTGTTCAGGTTATACGTTTATGTACTAATTAAAATAATATGCTAGGTATGAAAAAGGTTGAATTTTGAGGAAGTGTATTCGCATTTGCTTGGAGGGAGAGTATAAAACTGTTTGGGGAAAAACTCAGTACACCCAACCGGGATACGAACACCAATATCTCCGTCACCGGTAGTCTAATCTATTTTGAGAGTAGCATCTTAGATCATATGGCCACCAACGCGGGTTAGTTTTTAGCTAATTATTTAGAATATATATATAGTTGCTGTGAGGCATATTCAATCCAATTCGATATTACTTTTATTGCTGCGTCTTGCTACTCATCTGGGGTGTATGCAAATGAACTAATTACGCTATTGTGGTAGGGAATATATAAGAAGCGTAACCGCATTTGCGTGGGAGAGAGTAAGACCAAATATGAAAAAGCCTCTTTCGCTACACCCGATCGCGATAAACCTCTTATCTCCACGTCATCGGCAGTCCAGTGTATTGCGATTGTGACGACTTAAACGACTCGACCACTGAAGCGTATGGTTCGATTATTAATTTAAGACTAGTCAATTTAACAAATGTGAGTTTTAAATTTAATTTATATAGTTTTTTTTTCCTCTACTCGAAAGTCCATTTTTCAGGACATCTAGAAGCACCTGATAAGTTTGATGCAGAGATTGACGCCATGTTTCAACATAGATACACATTCAAACAAGTTATAGACCTATATCTCAAGTTAAACTGTAATTTTAGTTTGTTAAGGTTTAAAACCTATTTGCACTGTAATTAAAAGTACTAGGTTTGTAGAGGAAATATTCAGGTCACACAAAAAACGACCTTAGAATGTGTTATGGTGCGTAGAATTAAATACACATGAAGGTCAAATGTAAAGTTTCTAAGGTCACTATCATGTATTAAGTCTGTGAATGCCAACGGCATGACCGGTTAAAGGTGAATCATGCATGAAACCGTCGAGAAATAAACTCTCTACAGGTAAAATATTTGTCGATAAGGACCCATGCGTGGTTGTACAATCACGATTTCTACCAGTATTACAATTTTAACGAGATAAATAGCATCTTATTTTACAAATAAATGTTTTTTTGTCAAAATAAGCAACAGATTATAAGATCCGTATTTTTAGCACCAAGTTTTACTACCCGTTACGCATATATACTAATTACGCTAATATGTTAAGGAATGAGGAAGGTAGATTTCCCTCTGAAGGTAAAGTGTAAAGCCATTTAAGAAAAATCACCCTTGGTACACCTAGCCGGAACTCAAACCCTGATATCCCCGTACTAGGTGATCCAGTATATTTCGAGAGTGATGACTTAGAACATTCGAGCACCAATTTCTATTAAGGGCAATAGTGCGTTCTAAAATATTAATAATATATTATAATTGTTTTCAGATGGAGGCCTGTGCCGTTTAGAGCGTATTAAGCTGATTGCGTTTCTCCTGTCAAGTAGTTTCAAGTCATATTATTTAGTCTGATAGTATCAACTATATAAATTTAAAAAAGGATATGGTTATACTTTGACGTATTTATGCGTCAAAACATGACTGTGTTCAGAAGTTTCACTTTTGAAAGTTATAAAATAAATACATCGAATGCCTGTCAATGTTGAATACTATATTGATAAATAATAAAAATGTTCTCCCAAAATTGATTCGACTAAGGCAGGGGGCACACATGTAATTATCAGTTGTGCAATAAGCATTGATAAATGGAACATTCAAAGAACTTTTCAACGAATGTCTGATCTTTTATAGACCCAGGAAAAAGTGACGCTAAGTACACCAGACTGTGTGATCTTATAGCATAACAAAAGTTTAGTCGATAGCATAGTAAAAGTTAAACTAGTTTCTATTTTTCACTTAATTTAAATATGGTTTAAAATGGCAACTGGGGCGCGGGAATCGATCTCGGTACCTTTGGCTTAGCACGCTCAGTAGTTTAGCACTGGCGCGTAGAGCCAAAGGTCCCGGGTTATATTCCCGTGTCTTTTTTTAAAATAACCTTAATATGGTTGAAAACTGTACCCATAGCGGCTCGAATATGTAGCCAAAGTTGCACACACACCCTCCCTTATAATTTCCTTTTTGACAAATAACTGCATAAATGGTATCGTCAAATTTTGTCGGCTATCCGCATAAATGGTATCGTTCTTACAACTATCCGCATAGATGGTATCGCTTTATTTTCCTGATTCCGAATAAATTTTATTGTTTCATTTTGCCAATTATTTGCATAAATTGTATTATTCAAAAAGTTTGAAAGTATTTTTGGGGTCAGATCGTTTGGATTGTCAACAAGGCGGTAGGTGAACGTACACAATAAAAAAAAAGTATCAAGTGCAAGCGGACAAAGAGCAAAGTAGCCTATTTATTACCCAAACAACAAGACCACCTCCAAGGTCTCGGCGACGGTTACAGGTGGAGGAGGAAGAGGGAGAACTACGGGCCCACCTTGGCCGTGGGCCACGAGGTGGGCGACGTGACGACCTTGCCCTTCCTTCTCAGGACGGTGTAGTGTACCCTCCCCCGCTGCGGGCCCCTTTGCCAGACCAACAGGTCAATACAGAGACCACATAGATACTGCCTTCAGAATCTATTTGAGAGGGAGATTGCCATCTCGCATATGGGAGGTAAATACTGCCACTATCATTATAGGTAATAATTGTGTTTAAGATAAAATTCCCAAATTGCTTCTGAAATGGCGTCAATGGATTATTATAAAGTATAATAGAGTTGTGTTGTGCTATGCTTCAACTACATTTCCAAAACAAAATACGGAAGTTTAATTTTTAAAACGATAAAAATAAAGTAGGCTAATAAAGATACCCTTAAAAACTGATGCTAGATATAATCAATTTTTCATATGAAGGGTCTTATCTGACAGCTAGAAAAGTAATTAAATCCACTTTCGCGTATACATAAGTCAGATCATGTGAATTCCAACTGTGACTCGATATATATTATCAATACCTACAAAATAACACTCGTGATATATTATCAATGTAGACCTAGAACAAATGTGTTTGTATTTCCTAAAAGGCCCTTCCTATACAAATTGGATTTTGCTTACAAAATAAGTTATATATTAAACACACATTATAAAAACTAAAGTTAATATTTAAAAAAACATGTCTTGGTAAACGTCTGAGTTATTTGCATATTTACACTAAGGGGCAAGAGGTCATAAAGCTAAAAATATAGAAAAAGTGTAACCGTTTAGAGATTGTGGCAAACCATTTAGTTAAAAAAGAATATAAAAAAGTACACTTGGCTTGGATTCAAACCCCGATCTCATCACTGAAAAATAAAACGCAACGAGACTGACAGCTTTTGTCAGCGCAGTGCCGGTGCGGTTAGATCTCTCCCATAACATAAATACGGAAAGATAAAAAAAAAGTTCTTCCACGATGAGCTGTATCATAAGCGCGTGGGTCCGTGAATTATGACCGCTTGTCAGGACATTTATAAAGCCGATCTTTACAATACACTCACCACATTAGAACACAATTATCGCCCGTTTAATTGCAAGTAGAGAGCAGTTCACACGTCCCAGGACCCCGCCCCAGGCCACGCACTGTTACGCAACGGTTCGAGAGGCAACAGGTGTGTGTTGTGCGTGTGTGTGGGAAATTATGTCATTTTTTATAAGGTGTGCTCACATTGTTGCTCATTTCGGAACAACCCGTTAACAAAATTTAAGACTCTTAACATTTTTTGGAACGGAAAGGTTCGGTGAGGACATACTGTATTATCAGCTATGTAAACAGACGTACAAATTGACACGGTGTCTTTATAAGATAAATTCCTTTTAGAGAATGCGTTGACCAGTGTGTCGAGAAATTTGTGTGCCTATAGGATTTTTAGCAGCAAAACTTTGGAGTCATTCATCGTCACTATTAATCATATATAATTAATACAAACATATTAAATAGTTGGAGAATAAGGAAGTTGTTTTAAGTGCACTAGTCTGAAATATTTATGTATAAGGTATCTTTCAAAATTAACTTATTATATCAGCATACAACCTATTAACTTAAATCTAGAAAGAAAAAACACAACGCCCAGCCCCCGGACGTTAATTTATCCCTATGAAAGGGGGGAAACCCGCATTTCACCCATTATAATTCTTTCAGCCATGCCTCGAATCGAACTTGGGACCCTTCGCTCAGTAGGTAGACTCGCTACCGACTGATTCAAGGTGTCTGAGTGCATGAGTCTTACCACCCGTCAGAGAAAGAAATCCCCCCTCCCCCCCTCCCAAAAAAAAAGTCTGAAGCATTTTAGAAAACCTATTTAGACTATTTACGCTGAATTGTAACAAAACATATTTGTTTGCAGAATAATTTGGCAGTAGGTTAGTAATATTTTTATATACTTTTACTTCATGGGAAAAGGAGGATAAGAGGAGGGGAAACTTTGGACAGCAGTAAATGCCACGTGCTAAGAAAATATGCTCGCGGTTCCGCTTTTGGGCACGTGTACCAGAGGTTTCTCAGTCCTATCCTAAAACATGGTTTTAAATGCCAATGTCAAAGAAACAAAAATCCATATATATATATATATATATATATATA
>CABFVZ010001622.1:38223-95414 GCA_902151445.1 Timema monikensis | reverse complement strand
TATATATATATATATATATATATAGTCCAATTTAAAAGGAAGGACCCTTAGAAAACGCAATCACATGTTTTTACGGCGAAATTTGATAATATTTTACTATTTGACTAGTGTTAGTTTAAAGGTATTAGTAATATCTATTATTTTTTAGCACCGCGTCTAATTACCTATTAGGGTTATATTCATATGTATAATATGATTTTGGAAGGAATAACACTAGAATTTAGCTACTAAAGTTACTAAAGCAATTGTAATATATTCATACATCAAATCATATTGTCTGCAGCTGTAACTTTTGATAGATATTATCAATACCTTTAAATTAACACAAATAAAATAGTAAAATGTTATCGATATTGGTCGAAAAGAAATATTTTTAAAATTTTATCTACTATTCTTCCAACCAAAAATCATAGTGTACGTACTTAAGTTGTTAGGGTTGAGTAAGGTTAAATTTAGAGTAAATGTACCCATTTTTACGTAGGAGAGAGTGGAAATAAAAAACTTCAACAGACTCCACCAGGATTCGACCCCCGATCTACCTACTCCCCTTTCCCCATAAGCATTCTAGTTTATTGATAGAGTGATGCCTTAGATCATCCGGCCACCTAAACGAGGTAAATGAGAGCAGCAGATCAAATGACTTAGACGTACGAATACGCAAAAAATATATATAGACTTTCATGTATATCAGATAAGGAAGACCCTTCCTATGAAAAGTGGACTTACGTTAGATCGCAAAAGAGGAAAACCCTTATTTGGGTGGCAGTGTAGGAAACGCGAGTTAAGGGCAGTGTTTTTTTCAGTTTTTATTGCATAACTTTTTTTTTGGCAAAATAAATAAATAAAATATTTCTTCAGTACAAACACACGAGTTTAATTTTCTCTACATGGTGATATCAAAAGCTCTTGAATATTTGTCATGAACAAAGTGGTATTTGATCACAAACTTTTCAAATGAAGATGGAAAGCTGTCATTAAATTCCAGGACACTATTGAGAGAGATTTAAAAGCTTTTGAGGAAAGAAGAAAATTAAAATCTTAAGTTTCTACTAGATAAATATCTTCATTCTTTTGACCAATAAATATGTTTTAATATTAAAACTGCAATTATATTTCCCTTTTCTCCTTGTATCGGATCCTACTCTACGGTTATTGCTAAGTGATAGTTCGAGTGAGCAGGTGTGTGGAAGGTTCCACCAGCTCGGCCCAACGACAGTCACGTCGCATACCGTCCCGTTACTGGTGCAAGGCCGCCCGGTGTAACACCCTGAAGGTGCATTGGCCGTAAAAACTACCTCCTCCATTATCCTGGTTGCCGCGAGGACTTGCCGATAGCTACGCCAACTTACCACTCTACTCTCCCCACTCATTTAGTTTACTCGAACCCTTTTCAAAAACAAAAATATTAGGATACAAGATGATAATTAAATTGTTTTTTGTAAAAGATGCTTTACCTAGCACGGGCTGTAATATTTCTCCCCAGATTAGCCAGTACTAATGTACTGTTGCTCAGGGGACGCCCAATTGATCATATATTCTTTTTCGTGGAAGCTTTTTCCATGTTCCGATGAGGTGGAGGATAATGATGGTAAATATGACTGTGTGAAACCAACGAAAATCTTAACATAGCCGAACCAGACCCTGGTGACCATGAGAAATATTCATATTTCAAGAAAAATCACCAAACCTTAGGAGATAATCGAACCCAGAACCTACAGGTCAGCATCCAGGGGATCTGATCAAAATATCACGAACCTAGTTACTGTTCGATAAATCGCTATGTACCCCCAAAGTTGTTGGTGCATAATGCATGTTATATATAATCTACATCTAAAATAAATTACATCCAAATAATGTATTAAATAATAAGTTTTTCATGATATATATATATATATAATATTACATGCTCGATAAGATGTACTCATGTAGTCCAGGTTGAATAACACTGGTCCAAGATGTCACTCTCGCAATAGACAGGACTGCCGATAACGTGGAGATCGGATTTCAAATCCTAGTCGGATGTACTGTGGGTGATTTTCTCTAAATAGTTTCTCTTTCTGTTTTGTCGCGCAATTGCGAGTATACTTCCTTCCTAATCCCTAACACACTAGAGTAATTAGTACATAAACGTATCACCCGAACGTTAGTAAGAGACGGTGCTAAAAAAAAAAAAGTTAATGTCTCAACTTTGAAAATCAAGTTATGTATGTAGAACTCCGACAGCACAGTTGAAGCGAGGTAAAATAATTAAAAACACAAACCATTTGCAGAAATAATTGTTGGCAATCGATTTAGCTATCAAACAAGTTATGTTTCAGTGAATGATACAGACGGACGTTGAATTCCACTTGGCAAGGGACCCGCCTTTGGAATGGCGGGGGAGGTGGGGTTCCGGGCCGTCGCTCCAAGGATGTTCGTGACTGCTATTCCTGGTTGTAAACAAACACACGCCGTTTAAAAAAAAGAGCCTACATTTTCACTTATTATATCATCGTGGCTTGTTCGTTTGCTACCGGACCAGCCACGTCACACGGACAGGCAATTATGTGTCTTATTATTAACTGGAGACGTTATGACACGTGACAAGATCACACAGATCGACCTTGAGCAGGAAAGTAAAAGTTAAACCGTAATTCCTACACTACGGTTACCTCGAAAGGTAGCAATCTTTCCTTGACTGACTACACTATGAGCCTATCTTATCAGCTATACCATAGTGGAATCAAGAAAGGTAAGCTTGCCGCAGCTCAGGGTACACGGAGTCCACAAAGGTTGTTTAAATAATGTACCTACATTCCAATTTCCATTGAAAGACAGTTACAAGATCTACTTTCATGTATTCATACGCCGTCATGTTATCTGCGGCTGTCACTGTTAATAGAGTAGATATTTTTAACACCTATAAAATAACACTAATAACATATTAACATGTTATCAATGTTGACCACAAAAAGTTTGTATTTTCTTAAAGGCTTTTCCTATGAAAAGTGAACTGTAGCTTAATTTAAGATATGCCTTATTCACTAGGGATTGGGGATTGCAATTTAAAACCATTCATTTTCAAGAGTTTAGAGCAATCGGTAGAATAACAAATGGGCTTTAAAAATATGTATAAGGTCTTGCAGATAATTTATTTTATTGCAAAATCATAAGGTTGAACATTTACATAAGATAAATAGCTAAATAAATCACTCGGTTTTGATTGTATTCCAATAAAATATCTAGAAATGCACTCTATATTTTACAGCATTATGTATTTTATTGCAACAACAATCGTGTTAAGCGCCTGAAACTGATTTTATTAAAAATAACTGCATCGGAATTTCTATGACGTGAGGTTGAAAATAATGTGGGGGTGGGGGGTGGTGGGGGGGTGGGGGGGACTTCTGAAAGTGAGGATTTAATCAGTCAGAAACAAGCACACTATCCATGGTGATCGGATCTAAAAGTTGCCTGTAGTCAAGGCCAAATTTTATCATCATCATCATCATCATCACGTTTTACTAATTGTTAAAGTTATACGCATACACTAATGTGATAGGGATGAGTAAGGAAGCATCTTGGAGGTAATCTATATGCATTTGCGTGGAAGGAGAGTGGGAAATAATTTAGGAAAACCACTGTAAGTAGACCCAACCAGGATTCTAACCCTATACTCCTCATCAGCAGGCCAGTCCAACAAGAAAGTGGCGCCTTAGACCATTCGACCACTGAAACGAGTAATTTCTAATTGTATATATTACAGTGCTGTTTAAATCTATGAGGCACCATTTTCATGTTTGGAATACTAATCAAAATCGGTATGAAAGCTAAGTTCTTATAAAATGTTATGGAGGCCCTATTAAGCCATGGTATTGGTGCAAAAATAAATAGTTTTCCCTCTTAAAATGTAAATTATTATTATTATTAGCACCACGTCTTACTACCCATTCGGGTTATAAGCACTTACGCTAATGTGTACTGGAAGGGTGATTGTGAGATTAAATGAAGGACCTATAGTTTAACGTGGAATCCGAACCACGGTGGAGACCTGGCATTCCTCACATTCACAAGATGTCTTGTCAGAGGTGTTCAGATAAATCTGTGCCGGGACCGAGGATTGAACCCCGGCCGCTAGCACAGAAGTCTGACACCTTACCCCTAGACCGCCAGGTCACCTTAAAATGTAAATATATGTTTAATTTATTAACCAAGAAAAAATGTGTAGTTTTGTAATTTGATAGACCGACTAATGTAGTAGACTTTGAAGACTCTAAACATATATTTATTTCAAACAAACTTTTATTTCACAGTTAGCATGGATGCAAACTGAAATGACATAAGTTAGACTTTCTTATAATGAGAGATAAAAAAATTAAACGCATTATAATGGCAGAAATACCATATTCCTTACCCGAAGAAAGCATTGTGAAATAAGTATACCGTATGTTTTGGTGTCGGTGACCTGGCGACAGAAAAGTAAGCCGTTCATACGAGCAAACTATCTGAAGCAATAACTGGTAAAATAGTGAAAGGTTAAAAAACGATCAAGTAGTAGTATTTAAGAAAACAACAACTAATAGGCTCACGGTAAAAAAATAATTAAAGCAACACTTACATGACAAATCATAATAATAAAGTAGCGTAGTGTATGGCAAATTAAGTTTCAAGGTTTTTTTTTAAGTGGCTCTTATTATTACAGTAGTAGGCACGTTACATAAGACACTTCATATGTCTTCCAAGCATTTGGGTTAGCAAAGCAGCTGGGCTCAATGACTGCTAAAGTTGCAAGCCAGCGGGCATCTTGGCCAGAGTTGGCCGGTTCCCAGATACGCCGCCGTTTCAAGGTCCGTAACAAGAGCAACTTAGCCCCAGGGAGTAAAACGTAAGCATTCAGGTTGGTATTACTTAGCAAAGTCCACTTTTGCCACAAATGTGACATACTCGCTTATGCTCCACTTTCGATTTCTAAGCTGCTTGGATTATAGACAGAAGTAAACAAACTATAGGCCGATTTTGGTAGGAAGAAGAGTGTCTGGTAATTACTAAAGTTAATAAAATAATTTAAATATATTCATACGTCATGTCATGCTGTCTGCAGCTGTCACTTTTGACAGATATTATCAATACCTATAAAATAACACAAATAATTTAGTAAAATGTTATCAATGTTGGCCGCAAATAAATAATTCTGAATTTTTTTTAAAGTGTTTTCTCAACCAAAATTTGGGTATAAGTTGTTTTGAATCCAATTACTTTTAGTGTACTTAGTAACATCTTGGTTCAATTTCAGGAGGTTTCAATAAGCTTTATCATACAGATGTATGAGATCGAAGTTAAATTATTAAATTTAAAGTTATTCTAGATCTTGTTCATAAGGCTGTATCTCATCTACTCAAAGGTAATAAGCTTACCTTGTATGGCTCCACTATGAAGCAGATTATTTGTTAGGGCCATAGCGTAAAACGTCCACGGTAAGACCGATACATTTTAGGGTGAACGGACTGTATCAAGTTAATCCGGTAATATAATAAAATTACATAGTCGGGTGACTTATTTTCGCTGAAATGAGAATACAGTGCATTCTAAAATATCTACATTTGCCTATCCTATTCATAAAATAGAAACAAATATACTCACAAATGTCTCGAATTGTTCTCGGTTTAAATTAAAAGCAGGGTTGGGAACAATTTTCTTACCCGCTTCAGGGGCCTCATTTTCACAATAGACTGGGTTGCCAATAACGAGGAGATCCGGGTTAAAATCCCGGTCGGGTTTACCGAAAGTTTTTCCCTGAATAGTTTTCCACTCAAATGTGGTTGCACTTGATCTACATTCACCCTTACTCATCCCTTACACATGGGTGTAATTAGTACATATGCGTACAACCCAAATGGATAGTAAGACGCGGTGCTAAAAATATTCATCTGAAAGTCACTATTTTTTAAGACCTTCCTGCTGGTCCAAATAATATGGTCAATGGATATGAATTAACTTCTCCCCTCCTCCCCCCCAGAAATGTTCTAAGTGAGGATATTGTGTACATAAATATAATCAAAACCGTATAACTTAAGTTTATTTATGGCCAAATTCAGTCACATTTCCTGATATATCAAAATAGCTTAGCAAGTTTTAAATATATTTTATTTGTAGTGCCATGAATAGAGGAATATCAACATTGGTAAGTAATAAAATATCACTATTTTGTTACTTTTTGAGACCCAAAAATCATACAAATGTTTTTTAACTTTTGAAATCAATATGTTTTAAAGGTTTATGGGCGGGTCAAGTTGGTTCAAAAGTTTTAAGAGAATGGTGACAGACCATTTTAATGACCAAAGTAATGTTTCTTATTACAAAAGGGACAAGCCTAAAACGTTCGTAATACTATACAACTCTATCACGGCGAATTTCGACAATGGACAATGTCCAGAATTCCATGCAAATTAACAAGGCAGTAACTTTAAAATCACGAATACCTCACGTAATAAGTAATGTCTTTAAGCGAAAGCCTTTGTTACCTAATATCTCGTGTGCCAAACAGAGAAGAAGGCTAAATATGATTTAATAATTTTAAAAAAAAATACTTTAACAAAAGCTTACGTCAACCCGTGCAAGTAAGTGTTCTCTGCTCTAGAAAGCAACACATGTTCGGTGTCACACGTCTCGCCATCGCGCCGCTTGGAATGTATTCCTCTACTATTTGCGTGCCCTTGTTTGCCAAAGTGGTGCCCGAGGCCGGTTTGGGGCTCGTTAAAAGGGCACTTGTACCGGTCGCGGCGGTAATGAAAGTAAAAACAAAAGTGGAGCAAATATCTCAACGTGTCGCAACTTGAGCTGCCTGCAGCGTCGTGCCGAGGTGAGATGACGACAACGCTTAATCGGACGGATGAACAGGAAGGACGAGATGGCACGATCCGGATTCGCCGACTCGGACGGGTGAGTGGGATGGACCAGTGAGCGGTATAAACAAGTTGGCACAATATGTATTTGCTGATTTGAGCGGGATAGACAAGTTGGCACAATATGGGTTTGCTGATATGGACGTAGGAACAGGAAGGACTCTTAGACACGATCTGGATTCGTTGATTCAGACGGGTTGGAGGAAAGGACGGTTTGGAAGGATATGGATTTGCTGTTCTAAACGGATGAATAGAAAGGACTATTTGGATTATTTTACCACCTCTCGGTTACAGAGTCTGTGATTCCCAATTTAAACTCGGAACGCTGCCAAGGTTGAGCCGTGTTACAAAATGAGGCTTACATGCGCAGCTTGGTTAGCACGCCCTTTGAATTAAAATAGCTTAATTATGTTATCTTCAAGTTTAACGGGGTAATACACCCACAACGTTGGGCAAATGGACAGAGACATCAGTCTAGTCTTGTCTGGTCTGGTTTATTGCTGACCTGAGAGGTCAAAGTTTGCATCTCAGTCCAGTAGGCCTAAATGGATGTGAATTATCCCCATCAATGGTTTCCCGTTCTCTCTTCAAGTAAATACAGGTATAGTAATATTCTGGTTAGGACCATATCTGACAGTTGCAAAAGTTACTAAAACTACTTTTATGTATTCATACATCAATTCATGTGATCTGCAGCTCTCACTTTTGATATATATTATCAATGTCTATAAAATATCATTGATAATATAGTAAAATATCGATGTCGATGGTGAATGCCAAAAATAGGTTGGTATTTATAAACTGTTACTCTTCCTACCAAAATCGTATTTTATACTTTCTTGGTGACCTGGTTGGTGGTTTAGGGGTAAGTTGTCAGACTTCTGTGCTGGCGGCCAGGGTTCAATCCTCGGTCCCAGCAAAGATTTATCTGATTACCAAACCCTTCCTTCACCTCTGACAAGACATCTTGTGAATGTGGGGAATGCCAGGCCTCCACCGTGGTTCGGATTCCACGTTAAACTGTAGGTCCTTCATTTCATCTCACAATCACCCTACCATAACACATTAGCGTAAGTGCGTATTAACACGAACGGGTAGTAAGACGCGGTGCTAATAATAATAATAATAATAATAATAATAATAATATACTTTCTTTAAATTCTACCTTCAACTTTTACTTAGTATTGTAAATATACGAGTGACCAGATAAGTTAGTCAAATCTCGGAGAACAATTTTTTTTCCGGGACAGGCAAGAGTAAATTTAAAAAAAGGTAAATAGTAACCAATTTGTAGTCACAGGCGAACCCACACAACAACCTTCAAAATAATAATAATCCAGGGTGAATGGGTCAAGATCGAATAGGTAGCACGAAATTAACGAAAAACAATACCAAACAAATTACGAAACACGGTTTGAACCATTGTTTGTCAAAACGAGTGGGTCAAAATTGGAGTCAAGGTTGACACGGTCACGTCAAAACTGCTATAGAAGTTATTGTCCCTCTTATTGTTTATTAATTCAAATGAGTCTCTTTACAGGTAATAATAATAATAATAATAATAATAATAATAATAAATCAAAGTTTATGTACCGGAAAGTATAACCAAATATACTGCAATTTAAAACAATTTAAATATAAACTTGAGTATTTATTATTTAGCACCGCGTCTTACTACACTTTCGGGTTATACGCTTTAATGTACTAATTACACTAATGGATTAGGAATTGGGAAGGTTGAATTAAAGGAAGTGAACCCGCATTTGCGTAGAGGGAGAGTGGAAAACCATTTAGGAACACACACACACACACACCCGTTCACCCGACCGAGATTCGAACCTCGATCTCCCCATCCTCAGCAGTCGGGCTCAACACGACTAGCGCGTTAGCCAACTACGCCACCAAGGCAGGTAAAAACTTGAGTAAAAACGGCAGCAAGGTTCATCCATAAGCCATGTAACGCTTTTTATTACCTGTTTTTTACATCCCTATTCTCCCATGTAACACTATATAGACAACTAGTATGACCCATTCCCCCTCCTTCCTGAGTTACGTAACATTTTATTACCTGTTTTTTTACATCCCTATTCTCCCATGTAACACTATATAGACATCTAGTATGACCCATTCCCCCTCCTTCCTGCGTTACGTAACATTTTACACGTAGAGTGAATGCTATTATTTCATAGGAAGCTTATGTGAAACTGAAAGAAGTTGTCAGAAGTTAAGTTTGTTTATTAACGGAGAAAACATGAACATATAATATAATTCTTTTCAACATTACGTTAAGTAGGCCTAACACTAATATACTCCTCAAACAGCGTCACGTGGTTTGTGGATCACCCCTAAAGGAGTATGTCTGGGGAAAATGAGACGAGACAGAAAATTAGTGTGCCTGAATTGTCATTTATCTCATTTGATTGGACCTTTCTCACACTTTTTAAAAAGAATGTATGCACCTTGTCTACTGTAGCATACTTACTATAGTACTTGGTATACTTGGCTGAGATTCCAACCCTGACCTCCAAGTCAAAGGCGAGATAAATTTAACGAGCTTTGACGTTTGGTCCACGTCGTGTTCATCTTTGCGGGTCAGAGACGCCTATTAATTAAGTGATAATTTGTATAAAATGATAAATGGTCTTTAAGGTGTTAATCAAGAAACAATTCAGGGTGATTTTCCTAAATGGTTTCCCACTCTCTTTCATCCATACCGTACTTATTCTTACCACATTAGTGTAGATATGCGAAAAGCATTTCCGGCGCTGTGCACACACACAAAAAAAAAGAGAATAAGTTTATAGACACATTTTCAGTGAGAATGAAAGAATACGATCCTGACCAATAAACAAACTTCCCCGCAGAGATAAATAGAAAACTGGCGTACAACATTGGGTATGGTCAAGAACATTAGGCTTGAGCGACTTATCTTTTACAGGATACGGCTCTTAGTGAAAACGTATTTATATGGTTCGTTGAGCGAGTGATTCAGCGTTGATTGGCACCACAGACAAAATTTGGCAACTATTTACCGAGAGAGAGAATACGAAGGTTTTCCCCCATAAGACCTGAAGTTCTCGCAGAGGTGATTTTGAGTGTAATAAAATGGCTAAAGCATCTATATAAAAGGAATGGTTTGAGTTGATGATAATGTAAAATTGTATTAAATGTAAATCCATTATATAGTAATCCTAAATTTAATTCACTACATTTAAAATAATCACTCCTTGACCATTTTATTGGTGGGTTGATTGCGTATACATTGCCAGCGTAAGGTTTGATAAACAAAATTAGTACGTCTAAGACAAAGGCTGTTAACGTCTTGGTCTGAGGTGTAGGGTAATTTAGAAGTTAAGCCGTATTAGCATGGATATGGGGCGGAAAAACCACCTCCAGCGTAGCCGGCCGAAATTCTAATATTCTCGTTAGCAGCGATCTAGATTATTTCGAGCCTGGCACCTTCCATGAACCAATATTTGATTCAAACTTTTTTATATATACAATAATGAAAGAATTTAAACTATCAAATCAAAGGAAAGTGCGTAGTAACTTATGATACTAAATAAAAGTGAAAGCAGGCCTACGTGGGGCTGTAAATCAAAAGTTGGCATGCCCAAAATCTAATATTCCGATTATACTGGACACTAAATGGGCCGGGCGCAATTCCAGCTGTGTCATTAGATAGGTTTATCATTATCGATTCCTGATAAACCAGTGTTTCGAATACCTGTCACGTCCAAATGTCTTTCTAGAGAAAGTCAAGACTTACATACAATTAGACCGTATACATCAAGCATGCTAGATAACATGACAGAAGCAAGATAATGCTCCTTTATCTCTGAATGCCTTCAGTTCGAATCCCGTTCGGAAATGTCATTCAAGCAATGATACGCAAAGAGGACGTTTAAAATCATCGCACGATATGACATTTTCTAATTGGAGATTTCATAGCTATTTTACAAAGCGGGTTGCATTTTAGCTTGACGCACCTAAGAAGTCTATCACACTTAGACAATAGAAAAAACCAACAGTTCTCCCTGCGAGGCTTCTTTTTTATCTACTGATAACACGTCTTTCCCTCTTCATTTGACGAGTTTACAGTCACTATACTATTCGCACCTAGAAAACATTGACTTGCTTTTTAAAATTACCATTTTTTCCCCATTTTAGATATGTATGCTACCACAACCTTTTTTTAATCTACTTCCTGGCAGGAATATTCGTCCAGGCCATTTTCGTGACCAAGCCAAATAACCTGAGTTGTAGATGATTTGTAAAAATTACGTATACAAAAATCTAATTCAAAATAAGAATAAAAATATTTTATGTGACACTATAAATCTATTTTTAGAATTATTTAAGAATTTATGGTTAGCGCTATATTTTTTAAACTCGCAGGATGGAAAGTAAATTCATTAACATGGAAAATCCTATCTTGACCTGCAATGACGTCACAAGTAGGCAACATGCTTAATATACTAAGTGGGTATTTATTTTAAAATATGGTTAGTAAACAATTGTAGGCAAAATGCATTAACATATTCTAATAGTATTAAAAACCTTAAATTATAACTATATATTATAATAGGGACCAGTTTAATAGTTTATTTAATTTTGAAATATTTCTGGATTTTTTCCGTATTTTTTAAAATCTGATAAAATAGGTTCACCGTTCACCGATCTCAATTCCACTTTAACTTAAAATAGAACATAGAAAACCGTATCGCATACAGACGTTTGGTTAGAGCTGTAATGTTGGTGCTAGCCGTAGGGTGGGATGGGCATTTTGCTCAAAGAAATGTGATCTAAGAAAACAACCTCTAGCAAACACTAATAAATAAAAATTTTGAATGATAATGGTTGCACGTTATTAAGAATAACGTTTCATCACACACGAAGTTGAAAGATAAGATAGAGAGATATTTCAAAGGTTATAAACTGTCCAGAGAAATGGCTAAGGAGTCAAAAATAGACAACAAGCACCTTGACAAGTAGTCAGGCAGGAATCAGTAGGCTTGTCCGCTCCCACGACTGATCTGTATCAGAGCTGCGTGTTACAATGTAGAGCGAGCGGAACCTACTGAGCGGGTCATCACTCTTCACATGTTAGTGTTAGACAAACTCAATAGCATGCAAACAAAATATAATACTGATTCGATTGGCTGGAAAATACTGTAAAGCTACTTCGGCCATCTCTGTGGTCTAGTGGTCAGAGTTCTTGATACAGATACAGAGGTTCCGTGTTCGATCCCCAACGCTTCCAGATTTTCTGTGAAGCAGTGAGTCTGGATCGGGGTCAACTCGACTTCGTGGGGACAAATGAAGAGCTACTTCAATCAAGAGGTAGCGGGTCCGGTCTAGAAAACTGAGGTTAGTGGCCTGAGGGTTCATTGTGCTGACTAAATGACAACCTTTATCCACTGAAGTTGACATTATCTTCGCCAATAGAAGTCGCTTGAACAGTATGGTTCGATTGCGGGCTAATGCCATGACTTGTAAACTAACTTAAATCTAAAACAAACACAACACCCAGCCTCTGCCGGCCATTAATTCGTCGGTGCGAATGGTGGAACCCACATTTTACCAATCACCCATTTTAAGGCCACGTCAGGAATCGAACTCGGAACCCTTAACTCAACAGACAGGCTAACGACCGAGATAAAGTGTAGGGCAATTTCTCATATAGATAAAGTATTGTTATCGTTTGTTATCTCTTTACCGAGCCGAGCCGAAATATACGAAAGATGTCGTTCAAATTGATAATGTTGTATGGTCATACCTAGAAAAGAAATGTTTTCAATTCTAACTCTGAAACTAAATACATCTTAGGCCTACTTATCACAGATTTTTGGTAAAATTATGTTCCAGACTATACAAGGTTATATCATATAGTATGCACGATTGTGTCGTATAATTAATTTTATATACAGGTCGCAATTAATAAGCTTAACTGAGAGGAGGAAGTTACATAATTATGAGTTACATACCCTCTATTCATCACAAGACATCGTTAGGATAATCACTTCTCGTATGTTTCAAATTTATACTGCCACAGAGAGTAAGTAAGCAGCTACTATACATCAACAATTTTATAAGTTATTTTAAGAGTATTATATGCTTTGATTATTATTTGTAGCACTGTAAAAATTGTTAAAAAAAAAGTACTTTATAACCATCTCATGTTAGAATGCCATAACAAAGCAATGCATTATGTTAATAGACGAGAAACCCAATTTCTCAAAAAAATTTTTAGTGTTTGGGTGCAAAACTAATAAGCTTCATTCATATGACTAAACAAGCCGACACCTTAATTCAACCGGTAGCTTGTCTGTCTGCTAGCTAAGGGTCCAGGGTTCGATACTCAGCATGACCGAAAAGTGTATCATTGGTGAAATATTGGTTTACCCTTTCACCGTGATTAATTAACGGCCGGGGACTAGATGTTGTGTCTGCCCTAGTCTTAAGTTATATTATAAGGCATAAGGCAGACCTAGCAAACAGAATATGGAAAATATATGGCTTTAATTTTTTTTTAATATATGTTATTGCAAAGTATTGAAGTTCTTCGGTTTTTCCTTATTTTTAATTGAATTCCCTGATATTTCTAGGGTTTTACTGACATCAAAAAATTCACTCGACTTTTCCCGTTTACCCTACCTGTAGCAAGCATGTATAACACATGTTTTTTTCCACTCGAGCTAAACAAGGTAACATTTTTTTTACCGGAGGTAGCCGAATTGACGAATTTGTTTGAAGATAAGGTTGACAACACAATGCCGCGCTACCCGGTTCCTTACAAGAGCTTGTAAGGTCGGGACTGCTCGCTCACGACTGAAGACACAATGGCCAAGTTGATGCTGTGCTTCTGCATGATTCCACTTGATGACTTCTGATGTAAATCAACAGCACGGGCATGACTACCTAACATATTACCTAGACGGACAATGCCATGCTTGTTGAGAGCTAAAACGCAAAAACTTGACGAATCAATAAATACATTTTAATAACATTAACTGTTTTATTTAAAAAGCTAATGAAACCTCCAAAGTAATAACAATTTGATATACTAATTGGGTGTTTAGTGAAGTTTTTATTATCGAGCTATGTTTTGAACATATAAAAGTTTGAATTATCTACACACACAAAATTGAAATAAAGGATAGATCAATATAAAAAAAAATTAATTTAAAAATAATAAAAACCAACAGTCGAGAAAATTATACAAGTATATTTTAAAAGCGTCCACCTTCAGCGTTGACATATATACACACAGGTGACACACTTTTAATTGACACGCACGTGCAATCCGGCTAAGAGTATCGCATTGTGTTTCAATTATGATCAAAGGGCTCTCATTAACCGAGTAAAAGCAATTATGGTTTGATGTTTTTAGAACGTTTTAAAATAAATTAAACCTGTCTAATAATTTTTTTAAAATAAATGTTTTACGTATAAATCACTGTAAAATGAAAAAATACGATGAACATCTATGACAGGAGCCATATATTACATCACTAAAATCTGCTAGTTTAAATAACAGAAACTGCTTCACTGGCCGCATGGTCTAAGGCAGGGATGTGCAAACCTACCTACAGAAGGGCCATAAGCCTATATATGTTTTTTTAAATTGGTGGGCCAAAGATTTTTATCCTTTTTTTTCAAATTTGAATTTAGAAAATGATAAACACACATAATAGGCTGACATGAATAGGTTTAAATATAATCAGAGTGCAAAACGATCAAAAATCCCCGCGGGCCAAAAAAACAAACTGGCTGGCCATATTTGTCTCCCAAGGTTCATAGTTTGCCTATCCCTGGTCTAAAGCGTCCCTCTTACAATAAATAGACTATACTGCCGATGACAAAGAAATCGGGGATCAAATCCCGATCGGTTATACTAAAGATAGGTTTCCTAATGGTTTTACATTCTCCCTCCATACAACTGTGGCTACACTTCCTCTAAATTCCACCTTTTCTTCCCTAATTCAATATCGTAACTAATACATAAACGTATAACTTTAAAAAGGCAGGAGGACGTAGCGCTAAAAAAAACCTCACAAAACAATAAAATCAAACTGTTTCGCAACGTGTTATGCATGCCAGCGGGTCTAGGTATTTGAAATAATATACCTAATGAAAAACTTGTTCCCAAGATTAAAAAAAGAACCTATAGGTCGCAAGATATACAGAGTTTACCGAGAGCGCAATGCGCTAAACACAGACGAATAAGTCAAGTTAGGTTGAAGCCGGTTGTACTAGTGACCATTCATTACTACAAGCTGCCAGAGTAACGTTATCTTTTTTTTTAATTCTCCACATAATGGTCAAAAAAAAATGTAATTGGAACATAATTATGCATTAAACATGTAGACCAGGGAAGGTATTCTCACAAAAAAAAACTAGATTAAAAAATAGAATTTCGAGAAATTATAAATATATTTATGTATATAACAAAGCATAAGCAAAGCTTGAAACATGGGAGTCGAAGCCGGAGTTGAAGATAAGCTGTTGTAACATAATACTAGTTTCAAATTTTAAATTATACAATAAATGTATATAGACATAGGGCCAGTTTCATAGTCAGAACTTAGTGTGTCCCCAAGTTCGTCTCGATTCCAAATACAGAGCAATACTTACGTATACCATAGAGGATTAGGCCAGTTTCCGAGATTAGGTAGGTGTCATCTTATGTTTGGTATCGGTCGCACTAGGCGTTCACTAAAGAAAATCTTGCCGTGATTAAATTATAGTCAACCACTTCAGTGACCACGTGGTCCAACGCGCTACTTTCGCGGTAGACTAGACTGCCAATAACGGGGAGATTGAGGTTCGAAACTAGGTCGGGTGTACTGAGTTATACCTCTCTCCCTTTAAGCAAATGCGGGTACACTTCCTAAAGATGTGACCTCCTTTATCTCTAAAACCATTAGCGTAATTATTAAATACGCGTATAACCCGAACGGGTAGTAATACGAGGTGCTAAAAAAAAAACGTTTGCATGGTCCCTGAAAAGTAACAGTCCTACCTTGATTGATTTTACTATTTTCTTATCTTGTAAGAAGAACCAAAGTGGAACTAAGCAAAGCAAGCTCGATAAATTTCAGGGTAAAGGGAGGGTACAATATATCTTGTTAAACTTACCTCTAAATGAAGGCCCCCCCACCCCCTTCTTCTTTTAATTAACTATGTCTCCCGTTACACGATTACAAGCTAAAAATAAGTACAATACAGTTTACATAAGAATAACCTTATCTTACGCTGATAAAAGTTAGTAGATCTACTTTCTCGCTTTCATACAGAAAGCCACATAATCAGCAGCTGTCGCTTTTGATAGATATCATCAATAGGTAATTATAAAATAATACCAATCAAGCCTGACACAAAAAAAAAGTTTGTATTTTCTAAAAAAAAAAAGGTCCATTCTATTAAATTTGAACTGTATCAATCAATTTTGCGGCCAATATTTATAATCTTACCAAACAAGGTCTACAAAAAGCGACCAAACCCTCACATTAAAAATTAATGTTCATGTTTTCTGAGCTGGTGAAGTAACCGACCTGATATAAATTTAAATCGTGAATCGATTTCTTTTGACAATGATTCTCGGAGTTCTAAACCAGTGCACCGCGAGCGGTGTGCCGCGGCACACTGGCATAACGCGGCGGCAAACTAGGTGTGCCGTGCGGCTACAGCCCTGAACACCGCGTATCCCTGGTCAATAAGAACACGAATGAAGTTGGTACTAGTGGCAGCCTTGCATCTTCCACATTCTCTACTTACTCGTACTTTCTGATATTAATGGAGGATACAGGGAGAAAAGGGGGAAAGTTACATTACACACATTTCCCAAAACAAAAGCGTTAATATCTTTAAGAATCCCAGGAAATAGTTTTTTCAAAACTAATTTAAATATGACAAATACCTCCTTTAACCATAATCTAAAGTACATTATAAAGGTCTAATGATTGTTTAAGAGATGGCAACACTAACTTAGTTTAAGTTCAAGCTTGACTTGACTCATTTTTTCCCTGTATCCTTAATTTTAAATACATCTGACAAAAAAACAGTTTTCGCACGAAGTTAAAGTTATATTATTATTAGCACCGCGTCTTACTACCCGTTCGGGTTATACGCACTTACGCTAACGTGTAATGGTAGGGTGATTGCGAGATGAAATGGAGGACCTACAGTTTAACGTGGAATCCGAACCACGGTGGAGGCCTGGCATTACCCACATTCACAAGATGTCTTGTCAGAGTTAAAGTTATAGTTAATCCAAATTACTAATAGTTTAAACAAAATGTCCACAAGTGGCACAGAAATTCTACCATTAATCTTGGAACATTTGAAGTTAATTCGGGAAAAAATTAGTTTCCACTTTCCTAATTATGATTTATCGTACAACCGTTCATTCTCTGCCGCCTCAGTACTTACCCAAAACAAAACAGTATGCCACAAAAACAAAAGCTTGTTAAGTATACCAGGAATTTAAAAAGTTTGCCGAAAATTGTTCTAAGCAACCAATTTTTCTTTTATGATTAAATCTTAGACAGCGTAGATGTGCATGAAAATATAAATCTTAAAAATCATTAAAGAAAGAGAAGCCGCAATTTTTTTAGTACAAAATTTCTCAAGTTCTACCATACAAATATTTTTTTTAACATTAAAGCATTTACTTGTAGAATTATTATGTTAATGTTTACAATTATCAAAAGCGATACCGCAATATATATTTAATTTACATAAGGAGGTGAGTGTATCGAAGGTATGACAATATTCTCGATAGCATAAAAAAAGTGTTGAAGGTATTCAAAAATGTTTTTTTCAGCACCATGTATTTCTACCTGGTCAGGATAAAGCGTTATGGATGATGAAGGTCAAATTTAAAGAAAGTGTACCCGCATTTGCGTGGAGGGAAAATGGGAAACCACCCTTAGTACACCCGACCGGAATTCGAACCCCAATCTCCCTGTCATCGGAAGTCAAGTCAATTTCGAGAGTTACGCCTTAGACCATTAGGCCACTGTGAAGCGGGTTAAACGGTATTGAGGTAAAGTTTTGCGCAAAATTCACAAAACGTCTGAACTTAAGCTGGTATGCAATACAATTCAATTTTATAAGTAAGAGCCTAATGACAAACAGCAGCACTAAAAAATTATTAAATCTTAATTCACGTATTTATAAATCATCTATCTTAAGCTATCACTTTTGATGGATATGATTCATTTTTAATAGCACTGACAATATAGTAAAAACCGCTTAAAACGGTTGTGAATTCTAAAAGTTTATTTCTCTGAAAATAGGGGTGTATATACCCTGATACTTGAACAAGCAATAAGGGTGACTTATTCGGTTTTTCGACCGGACACNGTCCCCCCCCCCCTCCCCCCTTCCGAAAATGATACATCATAACTCAAGGACCGGGTCAACTGTTAAAGTTGCGTCAAAAAAAATAACGAGGGCACACGGGTGAAGGGTCACATTCAGGTGTAACCAAAGCAAATGACCCCTCCTCTAAAAAAAAAACACCTCTGCCTCCCTCCTTTCTCAGGGTATGTATGATACGACAGATGTTGGTTGCAACACGTCCACGCGAGGGTGCTGCAGTATGTGGTCAACACAGCGCAACCAGACTGAAACTTGTTTATATCTTGTGTAATGGATAGTGCGGGCCCGTCTATTACTTTAGCCGGGTCACCTCCCAAGTTCTCATTTCCAACCAGAACACACCTTTGACGAGTATAGGCTCGCGCGCGACGGCCGACCGGCCTTATCACCCGCCGTGACATGACAGGAGCGAGACTGCCTTATTATTATCGGGTTTTTTTTTCCTACTCTAGAGCAATGAACTAGTTACACAAGGCAATGCGGTAGGGGGGTAGAGTAATGTCACGTATCTAGGCTACCAAGTCTCAAGAGTGCACGCCATATTAAGCTGCAACAGGACGGTCACTTTAAAGATAACTAGCTGAAGTACCTGGCGTAACTTCAACCCAACAGGAAAAAAAAAAAAATCTTATTTTATCTCCGATCCAGTTTTTAATTAATTTAAAAAATCTAATCCAATTTTTAAAATTTCTGATCTCTGCGTGCGAGTGATATCACGCAAAGCTCATGACAGACAAACTTTTCATTTTATTACATTGGTATAGAAGATGATGATTGATGATATTCAACAACTTTAGTTAATCATCTCCCATTGTTTTATGAAGATCCTTTATTGCTGAACTATTCCGCGCGTGAAATAAGTTTTCATCCATCAATATGTTATGATTGGGAAGATATATGTGATTTACTTATCACTCATCGGTTAAATCATACCCACATTTTTTACATTACCTGAAATTCCTTGCAGTCCCTTTTGACAATTAATTTTGCTGACTTTCCAAAGACTTAAGGTGGCCGCCTTAGTCAACGAGAAAGTATCAATCTCTGTCAGGACACACGGCTCAAAATACATATATTTTACATGGTCTATGTCGTTTTCTGTAACAATTTCTCTTTTCTGTCTAGGATTAACATCCCTTTGTTATGTCAATAACAAAAGAGAGGAAATAAAACTACTAAACTTCTTATCTCAAGGTAAAAAGGAAAGTTCACTGTTAGTTTTCAAATGTCTATAAAAAAAATTGCTAAGGGCTTATACAAAAACGAATGTATTTGTTAAAGTATATAATATTAATAATAATATTTAGCACCACGTCTTACTACCTGAAACTACAGCGTCATTAAGGAAAAAAGGAGTCCTGTTGGAATCTTTCGACTTTATTTTAGCTCGACCCCTTATTTTGAAATAACGCATCAGAGAATTAAATATTGCGTTTGAGCTGAACGTCTACGCGGTAATTTCTAGCGACGGCCCAAACAGCATGAACCAGACGTCTCATTATGGTGTTTTATTTCTTCTTTTTCTTTTTTTTTTTATCAGAAGACAGTGAATTGAGACGAGTGAAACCATTTTACTATGATTTTTAAAAAAACCTAATAATTACTCTAACTAAAACGAAAAAGTATATCTACATTATTTCATATACCGCAATTATGTTGTCTTCAAATAAAGGGTGTAGTAAACCGCACATTGAAGCGGTTTCTGGTTCGAGCGTTGTCTTGTATCTAATGTCCCGGTTAATCGACTGTGATATAGGCTCTCTAAAGCATACTATACAATTTGTCGGTCAGAATAGCGCGTGATACCAACTTATGACCACCAAATTTTCCTGTACAATAAATTGGTTAATTCAGTGCTACCAAGTTTTATATTTATGATAGTTTCTCAATACACCCGACAGAACACCACGTTTAATAAATATTGCCGGCTAGCTGTGTTGAAGGTTACCGCCCATCAACTCCGTTAGGACATCGATATAAATATTAGGTCGAAAGCCTTTTTCTACTACAAGTTAACTGCCTTTTTTACAAGAGAGCTCTACGAGGAACACTGATTTAACACTTAGGTGACCATTAACGTAAGAGCGCGCCATTTTAACAGTCTATTCAAACAATCAGGGATACAAGAGCTGAGGTGTCTTCATATAAGAGAGAAAAGTGACCGGAACAAGTAAAAAGTGTGTAAAAGTAACTATAGTGGACTTAAAAGAGAACATTAAATTACTAAAATTGTTAAGACTGTGTGTAGATATTTGAAAAAGTTAAGATAAACATTCAACTTACATTTTACTAGCTACGGTAGCTGTACGGTCTAAGGCGTCACCTTCACAATATACTAGACTACCGATGACGGGGAGATCGGGGTTGTATCCCGATCGGGTGTACCAAGGCTGTATTTTACTAAATGATTTTCCACTTCCTCCACACAAATGCGGGTACACTTAAGCCTTCCTCATCCCTAGTTTATTAGCATGATTAGTACACAAGCGTATAAACTGAACAGGTAGTAAGACGCAGTGCTAAAAAAAAGTATTTCTCCTCAACGCCTAAGATAGTAGATTCTTTAAGTCATAAAACACACAACACATGCAGCCCCGATTATATTGAAAATAAAAACTACTTAAGATTTAGTTCACAGAGCTTTAATAAGTATTCCTTGCCAATTGAGTGGAACTATTCTGCCAGTAAATATCCGAAGAACTGGATGGGTCACATTATGAGAAGAAACGAGATGGAACGCAAAATGGGAGGGCAAAAGAGACCAGGAAGACCACAAATACAAACAACAGATGAATGACATCAAATAAGGAAAGATGTTTCACGATCTAAAAGAAAAGAAAACTCTGATAAGGACCTGTAGTAGGACTTTAATTTAGACATGGCAACGGACCTATCGAAAGACAGAACACCTAATAATAAAATCCCCTTGGGGGGGAGGCTTCACCACGAGCCACGACACGTAGGAGCCCTCATGTACCGAAATTGATTTCTAAGTGCGGCGTTGCTTGCTTTCTCCTAGAAGAATATATCCACACATTCACTGTTTGTACTTTTATTGTCAACTCTTTTATTTCTTATGTCAACACGCGACAGTGGAGAGTTTTCCCCAAAGTAAAAGCCATGTGACGTAACAGTGGTGTTAGATGACTATGAACATAACACGTGTTTTCCTAAACAAAATTTTATCACTAAATTTCACAAGAGTGATCCAACAATTGAGACTGCATGACCACTTTAAATTATATTTCGTATATTTTATCAATATTTAGAGATACGCGAAAGTGAGTAAACATTTAAAGGAAAGCCACCCACAATAAACCCAGGTGGGATTCAAACTCAGCAAATCAGACTTCAATCCTCGCGCATAGCGATGCAGAATAGTTTAGACCTAGTCGATTTGTGTGTGACTAGTAGTAATTAGTGATACACATAAAATGTTTTGAGGGAGACAGAATGGCTTTAGATTAAATTGTGTGATTTAACGGAATCTGAGATGATACCGATAGCCTAAATAATGGAGCCGTTCTACCACTGGTTTTTTTTAGCACTACATCTTACTACCCATTCGGCTGATAAATCTCTGTACTAATTACACTAATATGTTAGGGACTATGAAGGTTGGATTTGGAGGAGGTGTGTCCGCATTTTCGTGTATAGCGAGAGTGGAAAATCATTTAAGGAAAAACCCATCTCAACATACCTGACCGGAATTTTAACGGCGATTTTCCCGCCACCGGCAGTCCATTATATTGTGAGAGCACGCCTTATACCATGTGGCCACTGAAGTAGATTCATTATTTTAATGGTATGGATTTGTTTCAAATAAACACTACTAACCATTTTGAAAACAAAAGATATGGTAAGAAGGAACATATATGTCAGTTACAAAAGTTACAAACAGTTACAAAAGTTACTACAATTACTTTCAAATATTCGTACGTCAAGTGATTTATGACTGTGACTTTTGATATATATTATCAATACCTATACAATAACAATAATAATAATATAATACAAGACCGCTTTTGTGGTAGTAAAGGGGACATAATTCATGGCTGCAGATCCAGAGATCCCGGGTTCGATCCCCGGCGCTTTCAGAATTTAAGTGAAGCAGTGGGTCCGGAACGGAGTCAACTCGGCCTCGTGAGGAGCTAATAGCATGAAAAAGTAGCAGCTCCATCCAAGAAAACTGAGATTAACAGCGAGATGATTCGTTGTGCCGAACACACGTCATCCTCTATCTACACATATTGACTATATACGCCAACAAATGGCTCCAGCTCGGTAATTATGGATCGATTGTAAGCTGATACTATGGAGTTGTTTTTTTATAATATAGTTAAATGTTTCAACTGATTGTCGCAATCTATTTTCTAAAAGGCCCACTATATATCTGGCACTACTCTACTACAAAATAATAATGGCTTATGTCACGTTCTTCTATAAAGTTATTTTATGTGGCAGAATGACAACCATTTTATCGGTTAAGTAGAAAATGTTAGTTTAATTTAACGTAAATAGAGATAAGTGCTTGCGCCAATCAAAGCGGCATGCGTACGCATGGTTAAACGTAACACAGCATACACACACAAAAAAAGCTGCCATGGTGTGAATCAAGCAGTTGACCTGCACCGGACAAGTGTGACTCGACAAGACTGCGAAACCGTTCCTCTACAACGCACGTACTAGGCACAAATTGATTTTAAGAGAAGAAGAAAAAAAAAACATACAATCTTTCTCAGTCATGTCATTCAGTTCATTAAACACAGTTTTACTTTCTCTCTTTCCGAGGGGAGGGGAGCCGCCGAATGTTCTCCAATGACTATTAAATTAATTGTTTCTATTGTCGTGAGCTCTCTTTAAAAGTTATAACAAATTCACCATATGGAGAAACGTGAAGAAAACATGTTTTTCAAACAAAACTTTAAAGTTTTTGTAAGATAATAATTATAGTTTTTAATCAATAATTCAAATTAACCTTAACATAGGTGTCAACACTCAAAGGAAATAACTTAGTTAATTAGAGTTGATATACTTTTCAGACTTTGAAACTATCCGTATTTTCCAGGATTTTTAGACGAAAAAAATTTGTACTTTTTTTTTCAGTCTTTTCTAATATTACAAAGCTAGAGGTAAATCACGTTACTGCAATGTGTTTTTATTTAATATGTGACATAACTTTAAATGTTATTTTGTTTTAAAAAAATTTTTAAACAGTGGAAAAGCCCATTTCGGTGGCAACGTGGTCTAACGCGCTAAACTCGTGTTGGACTAGACTGCCAGGTAAGGTGAGATCGGGGCTCAATCCCGGTGGGGTGCATTGAGATATTTTCTCCCCTAAATAGTTTCCAACGCTCCCTCAACATAAATACGTGTGCATTTCCTCTAAATTAAGCCTTCCTAATCCCTAACCCATTAGTGTAATTAGTAAATAGGCGTACAACCTGAATAGGTAGTAAGACGCGGTAAAAAAAAATAGGCAGTAATAATTCAGTGGGGAAACAGGCATAATATATGTTACATTTCCTCTATTTTACAATTTTCGGAAGGAATGTGTAGCTGGAGATTTTTTCCATCCCTTGTAAAAAATATTTACGTGAATTCCTTAGAAGAATCTAGCAAAACAAGCTGTCAATTTTTTTTTTAGAACCGCACCTTATACGATTATGTACTAATTACTCTAATATATTAGGGATGAGGAAGATTGAATTTACAGAAAGTGTGACGGAATTTGCGGGGAGGGAGTGTGTAAAACCATTGGGAGAGGGGTTGGGGGGACCTCTCTCGGTACACCAGACCAGGATTTTAACCCCAATATTCGCGTCATCGGCAGTCAAGTCTATAGACCATGTTGCCACCGAAGGGTGTCATCAAAATAATGTTGAACATATATTTTAGCTCAGTCGGTAGTGTGTCTGCGTACTGAGATGTAGGTCCCAAGTTCAATTCCTGGCATGATCGAAACATTTATCTTTGGTGAAATGGTTTTTTTCCCACAATGATGAATTAACGGCCAGGGCCTGAATGTTGTGTCTGTTTAGATTTAAGTTATTTTGTAAGTCGTGTGCTGATATAATCAGAAAGTGAACGTTAAATATCTCGAATAAATAGAAATGTAAAAACACACATGAAGTCATGGATTCTGTAGCTGTCATGTTGTTAGATATTAACAATAAGTATAAAATAACAATAATAATATAGTAAAATTTAGAGATTTTTGTGCGATTTTACAGTTCAAAGCCTTTATTTTTAAAGCCTTCAACAATTTTCATACGACATCAAGAACCCTGATATAATAGCGTCGATCCATTCACCGATTAACGTAATGCAACAGCATAAATAGTACAATAGAACCTCATTATTTCAACAAAATTGGAACAAAGTTTGTTTGGATTAACAAAAATTCAGTTTAAACGGGAGTCAAGAGTATTTTCACAAATTTTAAATTATAGTTGAATAAGTTTTATCAAATTTACATTCATTTGACAGATGTATTAGATGTAGCATGTAAAATACTGCAGTTTTATATTTACTGTATATATTTTTACAGTACTGTAATTATTTTAGTTACAGGAAAACACATTGTGTCGACTACAACATGTAAATATTTCGCATTTATCATCACTAGTATCTTATAAATCAATCATCTTTTAACTATGAGTTTGTTATCAATAAAATATACTTAATTTGACTTATTTTTTTACTCTCCATTTTCTGTCAGATATGTTCGGATCATCCAGAATCCCGGACTACCGGGTTTCGGTCTAACGGAGTTTTACTGTAGCTGTAATCTAAAACTAATCAATTATTACCGTTTATGTGCTGCACAACGAGCTGAGTGAGATGAGGCCTTGTTGTCTACGGCAAAGTCTGAAACAAAGAATCGACGCATGGTCAACAACACTTAAGTGATTAAACCCACCATTAGTCTAAAAGTAACAATAATTACTAAGCAATGCTTAAAATACTTTTTTTATGCCACCTCGTCTTAGTTTCCGTTGGGATTATACACTAATATAGATTATAATTTTTTAGTACCGCATCCTACTACATGTTCAGGTTAACCGCATGTAAAGAGATTTATAAAAGACAATAAATTGATATATATGTTAAAATCAAAAGAATTATATATTTTCCATATTAGTTAGAAACATGTTGTATTCTGTTAGCCATGATATTTAAGTTCGGTTCATAGCATGTCTCTAACAGCGCACAAGATGCTAAGACGATTTCTAACAATTGACTTCACAAAATTAATTGTCACAAGATATTGAATGCCATAGCTGTTGAAATATAATACACTTGAAAAAATTATACTACGTTGGGAAAAGTTGTATTTAGTATGCGTTTTTTTTATGTCGGCGTGCCACCCATACCGTGTTCGTGTACCACCCAGAGGCATCCGTGCCATGCATTTACCATCCCTAATCTAGTCCACTTAAGCGTCAAACTCATTCCCCGAACGAAATAGCAGAAACTTTTAAACAGGCTATCAGAGTGTGCGTTAAGAAATATGATATATATAACAACACGGCTTACTACCCGTTCGGGTTGTACGCTTATGTACAAATTAAGCTGATAGTTTTAGTGATTAATAAGGCTATATTTATTGAAAGTGTAACCGCATTTGCGTGGAAAAGAGTGGAAAACCATTTTGGAAAAACCAGCCTCAGTCCACCAGACCGAGATTGGAATTTTAATCCATTGTGAGAGTAGCGCGTTAGACCATGCGACCACCGAAGCGAGTGATGATACATTAAAAATACCTACATTATTAAGGTTGCTACAACATTTTTATTATAAAATTCCCTGACTTTTCCTGTTTTCAAAACATTTAAAAAAAATCCCGGTCGGGTTCGTCCTTAGTTAATAAAATCACAGTACTCGCAGAGGCAACACTAGCAGGGATCAGCTCTAGCGGACAGTACCCACAGAGGCAGCATTGGCCGGGTTCATCTCTAGCAGACAGTACCCATAGAGGCAACACTAGCAGGGATCAGCTCTAGCAGACAGTACCCACAGAGGCAACACTAGCAGGGATCAGCTCTAGCGGACAGTACCCACAGAGGCAGCATTGGCCGGGTTCATCTCTAGCAGACAGTACCCATAGAGGCAACACTAGCAGGGATCAGCTCTAGCAGACAGTACCCACAGAGGCAACACTAGCAGGGATCAGCTCTAGCAGACAGTACCCACAGAGGCAACACTAGCAGGGATCAGCTCTAGCAGACAGTACCCACAGAGGCAACACTAGCAGAGATCAGCTCTAGCAGACAGTACCCACAGAGGCAACACTAGCAGAGATCAGCTCTAGCAGACAGTACCCACAGAGGCAACACTAGCAGAGATCAGCTCTAGCAGACAGTACCCACAGAGGCAACACTAGCAGAGATCAGCTCTAGCAGACAGTACCCACAGAGGCAACACTAGCAGAGATCAGCTCTAGCAGACAGTACCCACAGAGGCAACACTAGCAGAGATCAGCTCTAGCAGACAGTACCCACAGAGGCAACACTAGCAGAGATCAGCTCTAGCAGACAGTACCCACAGAGGCAACACTAGCAGAGATCAGCTCTAGCAGACAGTACCCACAGAGGCAACACTAGCAGAGATCAGCTCTAGCAGACAGTACCCACAGAGGCAACACTAGCAGAGATCAGCTCTAGCAGACAGTACCCACAGAGGCAACACTAGCAGAGATCAGCTCTAGCAGACAGTACCCACAGAGGCAACACTAGCAGAGATCAGCTCTAGCAGACAGTACCCACAGAGGCAACACTAGCAGAGATCAGCTCTAGCAGACAGTACCCACAGAGGCAACACTATCAGAGATCAGCTCTAGCAAACAGTACCCACAAAGGCGAAATTGGCCGGGTTCAGTTATAGTAAACAATACTTGTTGGGGCAACGGGTGGTCGGGTCTAGAGTGCTGCCTGACACCTCACACCCTCAGTCCTGCCTGCAACACCCCTGCAACTGTCTGTCGGCGTCCGTGCTTAGGACGAGGGCGGTCCCTAACACGTATTTAACGCGGTAATACACGCATCAATATATCACTCGGCAAATTACGAGCACTAAGAGATATTTAACAATATTATTTATGTCATGAATCCGGTCCCATAAATCACCTGACATTTTAGGTGAGTGATTTATTCGGTGAGATCTTATTGAATTGAAAACGTGCAACGAATGGAGAATAACCTAGTAGAGAATAAATTGCGCCATTTGTATTTGATTAAAAATTATAATACGAGTGCATTTATAGTTTTGTTCAAATTATATAGAAGTAGAAAATAGTTACACCTCCAAATGACTAATGTTAACATTCAAAACAATAAACAGAAGTCACGAAATTAGAATATGAATTTGATTTTTTTTTAAAGGAGATCAAATTTTGTCCACCCTTTTAGGTGAGGTAAAAATTATATTATTTTTATCAAAACTTCTATCAGTATAGAATTAATTAGAACAATCATCATTTTTTTCTCCTTCTTAAGTCAACAACCTAGACGTTGGTTTGATGTGATTTCTACTCATCCGGCGTTGGGCAATCAATCAGCTCTTCGGCTGGTTAGTGCCGCCTGCACCAGCTGGTAGAAATACTACGTATTAAAGGAGTTTAGAAAAAGTTGTGGTTCCCCGTTGCCTTCCACAATGAAATTCTAAGAGCGAACGCGAAAGTTTATCAGGGAAAAGTATTTTCACATAAATTCTAGGGTCCCTATACATGTTACAACTGACATGAGGACATACAGATTTACTTCCCCTCCAAAGGTAGTTGTGGTACATCTTTTTATCACTAAAAAAATTCCATCGACACCGCCTGGGTATGAACCGACAAACATCGGGTCTGAAGTGAGCACTTTACTTCAAGACCACCAAGGTCGACAGTTAAAAAAACATAAATTAATACGCCAATTTTTATTATTTTTTAATAAAACCTATTTTGAATACTATATATAAGGTTTTTATTTTTACCGACAGTTAATTTGTGGTTAATAAAATCATCAAATAAAGTTATATTTGACTTACTGGTAAATAAAATAGAACCAGACTAAACAATTACAAACACATTTAGTTTTAATGCTCAGTTTAGAAAAATAATGCTACTAACAATAAACTTTAGAGATTATTTTCTTCGATATAACCTTGGCCTGACTTTTCACTATTATTATTATTATTATTATTATTATTATCATCATAATCATCATCACCGCGTCTTACTACCCATTCGGGTTATACGCACTTACGCTAATGTGTAATGGTAGGGTGATTGTGAGATGAAATGAAGGACCTACAGTTTAACGTGGAATCCGAACCACGGTGGAGGCCTGGCATTCCCCACATTCACAAGATGTCTTGTCAGAGGTGAAGGAAGGGTTTGGTAATCAGATAAATCTGTGCCGGGACCGAGGATTGAACCCCGGCCGCCAGCACAGAAGTCCGACACCTTACCCCTGGACCACCAGGTCACCCTGTACTTTAGTTAAGACTGTAATGTTCATAGAATATAATCTGCAGGGTACGGAGGAAAAGGGTGTTAAGTCACACTACACACATTTCCCAGGACAACTTTTATATCTCAAACTCCATTAGGACACCAGACATATTTTTTTTTTGTCAAATTAATTTAAATATGATAAATACCTCTTTTAACCATAATCTAAAGTGCATTAGAAAGTTCTCTTAATTGTCGAACAAGTAGAAGCACTAATTAGATTTGAATTAAAATTGGGCTTTGCCCCTGTATCTTTCATATGCCGTACAACTACCGTAAACACCTTGTACATAGCCACAGTTTGTATCTCAATTGTTTTGTTTACTGTCACAAAAGTGTGGTTTATAGAGGCAACTTGTCCATAATATTAAAACGTCACACGACACGATATAATCTCGATAGCATTTGTTTCAAAAACACAAGTTGTTTTTTTCCTCATTCTTTCTGACAGAGTCTCGAATACTACAAACCTGTTTGGATCCGGTAAACATCATTTTAATAGCCTGAAGATCAGCGTAAACCCATGTAGATTACAACAGGATGACACTCATTAATATTCGTGACGCCTGTTGCAGCCGGTTTTGGTGAAATTTAGTCTCTTATGCATAGTTTCATGTAAGTTAAGTCTCTGACGCGTGTAAGTTGTGTCCCAAAATAATATTCCCCGATCCGCCACTGATCAATGCTATTCTTATATGAAAAAGTGGCCTACCAGCTCTATGAGATGGCTCAATGTGGGAGAAAGTGGCCCATCTTCACAGTGGGTGTATCCATGCTAGGACCCTCAAAATAATATTCCATGAACCACCACTGTTCAATGCTATATTTATGAGAGAAATCGCCCCATCAGCGCACTTGGAAGGATCAATGTGGGAGAAAGTGACACAACTTCACAGTGAGGAGGATCAATGCTAAAACAAGAAAAAAATGTTAACCCCCAAAATAATGTTTCCCGATCCGCCACTGACTTACTTTGAGAAGTCTTAGTACTACCCGTATGGGTGAATGGTCCCGTCTCAATAGTAAGGAAAGCCCCAGGTAAAACCACTCAAAATTATATTTCCTTATCCGCCCCTGATCAATGCTATTTTTATGGGGAAAAGTTACGCACCTTCCCTGTGAAAACGAACAATGTGAGAGAAAGTGACCAAACTCCTCAGTGAAGAAGATCAATGATGAAACCTGAAAGAATTGTAAACCCCCAAAATAATATTTCACGATCTGCCACTGACTCACTTCTTAATATTATTCGCATGGGTGATAATAACCCACGTCAATAGTAAGGGGTTTGCAAGATAAAAATTTAAAATAAATGTCAAACACCCAAAATAATATTTCCTGATCCGCTACTGATCAATGCTATTCTTATGGGAGAAAGTGATCCTCATAGAATGAAGAGGATCAATGTTAACCTTATGGAAGAAAGTGGGCTGAAACTGTCATTTTAACCACTACTGCTATGGTTAGTATTTAAATATTTATCATTTTAAAAAGGGTAGTTTTTATTCATTAAATTTACTTCTATTAGTTTGTTTTCCTTTTTCTTTATTTTTATCAATTTTTATTATTATAAAAAATTAATAATATGTAAGTCTAGTTATTAAAATAATTAAATTATAAAATTTAACACAATCGAATACATCGATATTAAATAATAATAATAATATATAGTCAGTTAAGTGTTAAATTAAATATAGGCCCTATTATTTTAATTGGTTTGGTTCAAACCTTTAAACGTTTTAAAATAGAAGGTTAGGTTTAGTTAGTTTGTGTTGGTATATATATAATTCATATCTGAAAACTAATTTCAGTTTCAGATTGTAGTAGGTAGGACAATAATTTCCAGTTCAAGAAATGGGTAAGAGCTCATGCAATTTTTGCTCAATTCGTGAAATGGTCAAAAGAAGAGGCCAGTTCAAGGAAAATGGACAGAAATATTCCCGATTCGTGAAATGGACAGTTTTAATAAAGGGGTGTAATAAGGGTATCATGAGAATGTGGTTTCCCCCCCCACCCCCGGGGTGCTATGAGTATAAGTACCTACGCTAGATCGCGCGCAGACGAATGGAAAGTGACCTCCACTTAGCGAGTTTTATGCAACACTGATATTTAAGATAAATCAACACTGCCAGTATGTCACAACAGCCAGTTAAAGAAAACAAATCGACTAACAAAGTGGTCTGCATTGACGTCTCACACTCCAGTCACGAGTTCAATAAACAATATGGAAAAAAAATATTAAAAAACATAGCCTTCCTTCCCTTTTACAGCATCATCAACCACAATCCAAACAAGGCTTGGGCAATTTTTTTTAAGGTCTGCGTTGATAATTTAAATATAATAATGGGCCGCCAAATAGAATACAATTTTTCCGTAGAAGCATTTTATTATATTTAAAAAAGGAAGATTATATAGACAACATTCAAAGTTAAACAATATAAAAAAGTAAATAATTATCCAATAAAACTAAACTTAGTGAGATGAATGCATTTTTTAAATATATTTTGCGGGAAAGGGCCAATATTTTTGCAGTTTTTATGGTAAAACTTTTTTTTAGTCAAAATAAATAAAATATTGCTCCAGTACAAACATAGTTTAATTTTCTTAATGTGGTGATATCAACAATTCTTGAATATCTGTCATAAGTATAGCGGGGTTAGATGAGAAACTTTTTAAATGAAGAGGAAAAGTTATCATTAAATTCTAGGACACCCTTGAGAGATAGTCAAGAAATTTTGAGGTCCCCATGTGAAGAAAATTAAATTCTATGTTTGTACTGGAGCAATATTTGATTTATTTTGGCAAAAAAAAAGTTTCCCATAAACACTGCAAAAACACTGGATTTTTCTCGCATCCTTTTCCATCCCACCTTAATATCAGGTGTAGATTTATCAGATTATATTTTCAAAACTACTTGTAAATAAATGTTTATCGGTAATGCTTGATCGTGAGGAGTTTAAAACATCTATCCAGGCCCGCCACGAGAGGTACACTATTGGTACCATAGTACTGGGCCCGAGACTCCCAGGGGCCCGGACCCAAGATTCAGAATAACAAATTTAGAAAAATGTAGTAGATGAAACATGAAAGAGAAGCAATAAAATGTATATCCTTATTTAGGAATAGAGTGCATGCTCAGCCCACCAGCTGAGGTTTCCTCCAGGGGCACCTACTGGCATTTGTCACAATGATTTAATTGGTCCGGTAGTCTTGTCCTTCGTCTTGAAAATGTTCGGAAGTTTCACGGAGTCTTATCTCAGTGTTCAGTTACGGATTAATTTTCGTACATTGCTTTTGTTTAGTAAATGTTAACAATGATTTAAAAAATAAACGTACAAAAAGTCAAGCAGTAGTGGTAAGAGGGGCCTTTCTTTCCTTAGGAATTAATTTGTGTCTCCCTCCTCCAGAATGGAATAAACTTGCCCCTCTTTAGATTTACTTCCCTCCCCTTTGATATTATCGAATATTAAGCTAAATTATTGTATCAAACTCTAAATACATAGAGGCATTTCAATGTTCCAGTATTTGGCTTATTTTCCATGTTTCATCTATTACATTTTTCTAAATTTTATTCTGGAGCTTGGGTCCAAGCCCCTGAGAGCCTCGGGCCCAGTATTATGGTACCAAATAGTGATGAGATGCATTTAATTAAATAAAAAATACATGCGAAGACTTCACTAAATAGCTTCTAGAGACATCTAATTTGATAAACATTTACAGGCGAGAAGCCTCTTCAAAGATATTCTAGCTATAGGCAGCCAATCCATAAAATTTCCAGGGAGAATATCACTTTAAATAGCTTATATAATATACATCTAATTTCCCGAAAGAGTCCAGACAAAGACTATTCCAAACATCTTATAGAGAAGTTTATATTTTAAAAAAAATCCAGATAAGGGTCATCCCAAATATCTTCTGGAAGAATCTTTTTTTCCGAAAATTCGCCTAGGGTTCCCAGATTCGCCTAGGGTACCCACCCACACAACCCTTTAGCTTTGGAATCATAGCCCCTAAAAACACCATTTTATTTGATAAACTAATTTACCCTCATAGACAAATAAGGTTTCGCCGCCAGTGAAGTCAAGTAGAACAAATAGGGGAGGGGGGGGGGCGCTTTGCCCCCGATATCAGGTTCGGTTTGAGCAGCTGTAGGGCTTGCATATATATATGTAGGGCTTGCATATATATATATGTATATATATATGTGTGTGTGTGTGTGTGTGTGTCCCGATATCAGGTTCGGTTTGAGCAGCTGTAGGGCTTGCATATATATATATATATATGTGTGTGTGTGTGTGTGAATCCAAAAACAGCAAGCATTTTTCTAACGAAATCTTGAATCTGTGCGAATTTGTCAGAATCAAGAGAATTGTAAAATGTGTATAATTCTTCACGATGTTGTAATTCTCTTAAATCTGAATTACAGTACAGGTTTATCATCTCAAGTTGAAGTTCACTCGTTGATTTGTGTTGAATACAAATTGTGTATGCTCCCATAAGAATATATTTTTCCACTCTGCTATTTTAGAACATTATTCCCCCAATAGTTATAGATTGCGGGTATAATAAAAATACGTGATTTGCCCAAGGTTGTCACAAACCATAGAATGAGAGGAGAAAAATGAAACATAAAATTACATTTTAAAAACACACTAACATTATATTTGTTTAAAAAAATTAATATATCTACCTCCGGTTAATTCGCAAGTTTGAATAGGAATGAGTAAAGTTTAATTTATATTAAATGTGGCAGGGTGTCTACCGAATTAAGTAGACCCCATTTAATAACTTTTTCATGGTTTGTACATATATAATCATTACTAAATAGTACTAATTCTGATTTCTAAGATTTTCTCATTTCTGAACTATGTCATTATTGGTCAGTTGTAAATAAATGTAAGCTAATATTGTGAAAAGTTAACAGTAAAAAAATCTTGTCAGAACAAAACCAAAATTGGTGACTTGAAAGCTGATTTCATGACTTTTTTAAATAACGTTCTTAACCAAAATTTCATTTCATGACTCTTTCATTAGAGTAAGACTCGCATTTGCACGGAAGAAAAGTGGTAAGCCATTTTTTGGAAGAACTAACTTAGTACATCCAATCGAGTTTCGAACCATGAATTCCCCGTCATCGCCAAAGCAAACCAGACACCTTAATCCATGTGCTCGCCGATGATGAAAACGTTAGCACAAGAAAAAACTTATTTAAAAAAAGGTTGGCCGCGTTATTAGAAACATAACCAAACAAGAGAATAAGTAATGCGGCTTTAATTAGCTAAGCGAAGAAGTAAGATGAAATCACATCAAATAAATTTATGTGCAAGCAACTAACATTCAAAACCCGTGGCTCAAAGCGGTAAGACGGGTTTCAGCAATCAAACTTTGCCCCATAAATTACGACAAGATAAAAAAGGAAGTGAGTCAATACGTCGAACTCCGCGTTCATTATAAACAACTATGTCATAAAGGGTTTTTTATTACCTGCGAATATGTTCTAAAGGGGTGGAGTGGTGCAATAGATGACCAAAAAATAGAGTTGTGTCATAAATCATGGCAGGAACAAAAAGTGTAATGCGTTGTACCGCCCACAGATTATAATGAGAGCCCTTTAGCAAGTAAGGTGGCTGCCTTGGTCAGCGAGAAAGTATCATTCGCTGTCAGGCCACACGACTGTCATTTTCTGAAACTACTACTCTATTCTAGGAGTATACACCCGTTCACCCTTCACTTATTACCACCACCCTATGTATTATCAATAAGCAAGAGGGGGAAAGAAAACTACTAAGCCTTTTATCTCAAAGTCAAAATGAAAACTCATTTATAATTCTAAATTATCTTAAAATCTTCTGTTGTAAGCCCATCAAATATCAAAATCTTGGTGTGTTTGATAAAGAGTAAGGCTAAATATAGAGCCCTCTTTTATCAAGCCTAGTCTCATAGCTCTACAAATAAGCTTGAAATGTCGTTAAAAATGAGATAATGTTACATTTTCAAACAATTTTTTTTACTGATAAAATTCAAACTATAGGGTTGTTAAGGACCGTTGTACGCACCGTATTATTGTGACACACTTCAAATTACTTTCCCTGAATGATTTTGTGTTTCGTTTTCGTAATTTGTTCTTTGCCTTTCAATTTTACATCCGTTTCTTCTCCCGACAAAAAATCAACGTGAAAGGAAAAAATCAGATTCAAGAATTATTGATTTTACAACTCGTCGACTTGTGTTTACAAACTGACACACCGCATGAGACACGTGCTGCTGAGTGAGGCCACTACTTGGCAACGTCACATTCCTTCCTATTCGAGGCATGAGAAACGACAGACACGAAAATACGTTACGGCAACTGTAATCTTCTCTGACGAGCCAGCATACCTGACTTGGACTTTGTTCACTGCCATCCCTTAGATGGCGACATTATTTTATGAAAGTACAGATTACATGAAAAATTAGTGACCCATAATTTAAAAGTATTGTCTTCAAAAAATACATAAAAATAATAGAATAAATATATACAAAATAATACATTAAAACGTATGTAATAAAATCGAAAACATGTAGAATTCAATAAAATATGCAAGGATATGTAAAATTAAAATATTGTCCAAAACAGCTTAGTTCGCTGACATTTCGTCTTTCGCATTTCTATCTGGTAGGATTAAAATATGTAATTACATAAAAATGCATGCTCTAGTAATAAAGGACATTATGTAAACTTAAGATTTATATGAGACATTTTATTTGATCAACAGAGCGACCGGGATGACGGAACACACAAGTTGCGAGCTTACGCAATGCTATATTATCCGTGGAAAGGTCTGACCAGGACATCCAAAGAGTTGTTAACAAACGATACGAGACTAAGTGAGATGTCAGAAGATACATCACATGCAAGCAAGTGAAAACGTTGTTACAACAGAGATCGACTTGTACGGATGTTCTCAAACTTTATGACATCACGCAAACCCCTCTCTTTTTTTTTCGTAGGTTCTAACTAGTATCAGTCACTAGATATAATCTTAGAAAGACTTTAACTAAGTTTATTCTTTTAGGAAGTGATTCAGTAATGGATTTAAAAAATCGTAGATCCGCAATGTGATCAAATCCACGTCGTAGCTCAAGTAATCTGAATTGGAACTTGACCTCCGAGGCCAAAATCAGAACCTGACCTCCGAGGCCAAAATCAGGAGTGCTAATCTCTCATTTAGTTCTTGTACCGTATCTCAAACATCACAGTAAGATTTTTTAACACTGCATCTTACTTACTAGCTGTTCATGTTATACGAATATTCACTAATAACTCTATAATGTGTTAAGGATAAGGAAGGTCGAATTTAGAGGAAGTGTGTCCGTATTAGCGTGGAAGGAGAGTGGAAAACCATTTATGAAAAAATACCCCAGTATATCCGACCGAGATTCGAAATCCGATTTCACCGACATTGGCAGACCAGTTTATTACGATAGTGACACCTTGGATCTATGGATATGAAAGAAGTATATGAAGATTTTTCCTTTCGATGGTAATACTTTTTGTACTCAATATTTTTAATGAAAGAGTACTCACACATCAGAGTGATTGCATTAAAGGAGGATTTGGTACTATGAGCAGCCAAGTAACCAAGCAAGGCAAGTTCTCAAAATTGCAGGGTTAAAGGAGAGTAAAATAGGTGGAAAAGATTTACATTTTTAATAAAAGAAGATAAAGTAAAATCTTTCTTAATATCCTTAAACAACATACTATCTATCATACCTTCCAACATAGTTATACTATGATATGGTTAAGCCATCATAATAATATCAGTGTTTTAATAAATATAAAAATACCATTATAATGCCAAAGTTGTATTTTTTATTACTGTAATAAAATAAAACACTTTTCCCCGATTAAAATTTCTATACCGATTATCAATATTTTTCTTATGATACCATTTCCCTACTTAGACCATTCTACCATCTAAGCGGGTTAAAGTAAATTCTTTTCAATTAAAGTTATTTAACGTGCACTTTCTGAACCTACTGCTTACATCAGCAAACGAGAATTTCTATGAGCGAGAGCAAACATACCTACCAATTTTGCCGGAAAGGTATTTTCACATACATTCCAGGGTTAAATTATAAGCCACAATCGACTGACGGCTTTACTTCCTCTCCAGAGGAAGTTGTGCTTTGGATTTTTATCGCTCATGATGTAATCCCTAGCTCTAGATATTAGAGGGATTCAATACAAAAAAAATAACTTTAATTTTTTTACCACAAAATTTAGAAAAATAGGAGTGCGAAGTGTAAACAATATTATGTTTTTTGTTGAGAAATATATTAGGGTACACAACCCATCTCCTAGAAGGAGGGTAATCTCACTGTTCTCCTTCAGTGACCAATTTAGTTTTAATACGACGAGGACGAAGGCTAAGTTAAAAGGGACACCAAAATTATATGTATCTAAACCTAAGGATAAATGGCATAATTATAATAGTAAAAAAAATTCATGTCTTAATGAAACTTTGCTTTTATTTCATTTAGCCTCATATTCAAGAACATATCACTTCTTCAAAGAATCTAAGCATATTCTTTTTTTTTTTTTTTATTTTACAATATCTGTAAAAGCTGAATAATAACAATCTATTATTATTGTTTTTTACAAGACTTTCTATTAAAGTACGTGTATTAAATTTTAATGTCTAGCATTATAAACATGGCGTATAACAATATAAAAAACTTAAATGAGAATTTTAGCAAGGACTTATTTTAGTGCAAGTCAAAAATTGTAACTAACAGTATTATAGTTCCGAGATTGCCCCATTAAAGATCAGCCTACGCATGACGTCTCCACAAATTACGGAATCCTCCAAAAATTAGAAGTAATACTGAATAAACTTAGAAATTCTCTCATTAAAAAATAAGAAAAATTATTATTATTATTCTGCCACGTTCAATAACTATGCAAATAATTCCTAAGTTAGATACATAACGTTAACTATACAAGAATAATAGTTAACGTCCCGCATTCCAACAACTAAATCATTAAGGCCTAATATTATAAAACTTCTTAATATGGATATTAAGACAACACGCTTTGAAAACATAATCTTAAAGTTAAATAACAGAATCCAAGTTGATAAACAAGATTTGGCTAACATTAGAAAAATTCAAAACTCGCATTAAAAACTTCCCCACATTACTTTGTATTTATACGTAAAGTCCTATTTGTCATGCGTAACATAAGTGAAGTTATTTTAATATTTAGTTAAATGAACGAATATTCATCTATGACGGTAAATAACAATAAATATACGTAAAGCCAAAAGGAATTTTTAGAAAATTACAATAATATTTATATTTAAGCCGAACAAGAATTTCTCCTTACATTATATGAGTCTGCCTTTGAAGCCTAAGCTTCGTCAATGTCCGAGCCTAATCCAAGAGTGGCTGCTATCTTGGTGAACAGTCTCTTATATGGCGCAACTATCGAACACTCGAGACGGAATTACACCAAGGTGGGGATCACAGATTATAAACACATGGAAAGGGGGAGATGCGTGGTACTAGGTGCGTTGAGAACATTCTATCAAGGCCTAGGCTCTTCCACGCTGTTCTCGGCGTCCATGTTCTTGAGACAAGTGGTGGTGCGTAGCGGCAAAATGCAGCACTAGGATCATCGCTCTTAGATGTTGCACTGTTGTTATCGTGTGTGGACGTCCTTTTCTGCTCGCTCGTCCGGTCGGTGAAATTGGGTAAGCGCTGTTCTTGTTGACTCTCCCTTTTTTAGACGCCTTGTAGCAATAATTGCTACAATGAAAAATCCGTCGACGCCGGCTGGATTTGAACCCACGAACATCGGGTCCTGAGGCGATCACTTTACCCCAACACCAGCGAGATTGACTACAGTAAGTCGAATACGTGATTTTATTAGTGAATATTTTTCACTATATTAAATATATTTGACACGAAAGGGATAGTAAACATCTTGTGTCGGCCCGATCAGAAATACCTCCATTCGAGAGGGTTCACAAGCTATGTAAGGAAGGGGCTCCAAGTTAAATAAACTATTCATAATAATATTAATAATATACGCTTTGGTAGATTTAAAAAAATTAACCAGTAGAAAAATGGAACAAGGTTACGCGCCACAGGATAGTTTACGCGACTTGGCACACGTCAGGGCTCAGTGACTTGGATTGATCATGCCAAATAGCTTAACCTAACCTTGATTATAGGAGAACGCACAAGTAACGTTTTCAGAATTTGAGTCCGTTTAGTATTATAAATATTACTTTAATTTGATTATGTTATGGATGATTTTTAATATCCACATGCTGGAGAGTTTCACTTCTTTCCTATGAGTGAATCATTTCATATGGATGGACCTTAGGAAATTAGATTTAAATCACACATTATTTATGAGGCAAGTCAGCATTTGTCCATATATTAGAGCAAAGAAGATCTCGTCAAAACGGTTTTATCTATTTTAAATCGATTTTTACTTATTGTACGAAACTGTTATTGTATAATTTTCTCCAAATTACTAAGATAAATGTGTACATCACCAGTGTGATTTTTTTTTATCCTTAAACTACTTTGCTATTTATAAAATAACTACCGTTAGTGAAAATAATTGAAGAATCTTATCACTAACATTAAAATTGTTTTTAATCACTTGTAACCCTAACATATATTTATTTGGCAGGCAAATGTGTTTAATATTTTTTTTATTAACAAATGATTAAATGGCATAACAAACAATTGATCCGAGGACTAGATCCAACCACTAGACTTGATTCTGAGGTAATTTATCAGTTACGTAATTTTTCGAGTTGTATTAGCTCTTTGAACCGACTGATTATATCAGCACATACCTAAAAATACTGAAAATTAGAACATACACAACATCCAACTCCCTAGACGTTAATTCATCACTAGGTAAGGCGATATCCACATTTCCCAAAGAGGTTTTTTTTCGGCCACGACGGGAATTGAGCCCGGGATCCTTTGATCAGTTGGGAGACACGCTACCGACTGAACTAAGGTGTTGGACTGAACGGAAGTAATGTTGTTTTATTTAAAAAATAAATAAACTCCTCCAAGGCCATCTGACACACCGTAGTAAAACCACAGCCGGAGGCTCTAAGCAGTTTAATGTGTGTTCAATTCCACCTGCACATTCCACTATATTGGTCAATTATACTGGTTAAAACACTCGACCTTCAAAACAATCAACAATGAGAACGATGTTTATCATTTAGTGAAATGATTCCATTCAACGCTCCAATAGGCACGACGAGACGAGGATCATGACTGATGCGATCAATAGGTTGCACACCTGGCTCGATGCAATATAGGGCCAGATAAACCACACTTCAGTGAACACATTGGTTATTAAAAATAAAATGTGTGTTTAGAAAACCTACATCTGGGAAATAAACAGCTGGTTCTCTAACTCCTCTAGTTGACCACGCTAATCCTTTTGCCAGACACATCCGTTTATCACCGAGTCTTACAACCAATTCGGGTTATAGGCTTATGTACAATCTACCCTAATGTGCTAGGGATAAGTAAGGTTGCATTTAGATCAAGTGTACCCACATTTACGCGGAAAACCATTTTGTAAAAAAAACTCCTTACACCCGACCGATATTCAAACCTCGATCTCCCCATCAGCGGCAATTCATCCCAACATGAGAGTGACGCGTTAGACCACCGGTCCACAATCTAAAGCCCATGGATCGGATTGAGTCCGTCGACTGATTTTATCTAACCCGCTAAAGATTAAGCAAACAAACAATTATTGTTTTCATAAAAATAGACTAATAAGTAATAACCAATTACTATGATAACTATTAAGGTGAGATTTTTTTGGTAATTTTTTTATTTCAAACCAGCCCACCATACGGCCTGCGATATCAAAGAGGTTGCCAACCCCTGCGTTAGACCACGTGATCAACAATGCAAATTTGTTATTAATTTATTGATCCGTCAAAAATGACTGCTGCAGAACTTTTTTTACTATTACTTTACAGAATTATTATAAACTCTCTCTACAAACTTTGATGGTAGATAAGGAACACTAAAACAAACCTTTAAACGAAAGGCAGAGAGTGTAAACAACATTTTTATTTACAGCAGCTTACAGCTGTAGCGTGCATGTTTACATGGAATGTTCCAGTTTCACACAGTTGCCGGTGCAAATGCGCAAATGTTTGATGGTTCGGCACACGTCTGTTAGCATACCGTTTATGGTACAATCTTACAGCAGCTATTTCATTTCCATTCTCAGCCTCCATTTAATAGATGTATGTAAGTCATCTCAGAATCCGTAAAGTGCTCCATGTTACACGTACCACGTTTCAAATGACGGCAAAAAGTATCCATTTGACGCGTCGGCACCCTTTAGCACCTAAGGGTGACGTCTGCGGACCAACGTTCATGGTTTGTTTTAGTGTTCTTTGTCTCCCATTAAAATGTGTACAGAGAAATTCAAATCATTCTGTATAAAGGTAGTTATAGTAGCTTTAGTAAGTTTAAGATACCTTCCCTTGTATAGCAACTTTATTCGACCAGTGTGTGTACACTATCCGACAAATTTGACCAGTCCCCGTCATCCGAACAATGCGGCACCACTTTAGGCCAGAGTGTAACACTCGCGTGCTAACGTAGACAGGTCAATAACACCATAACTCTCAGCTAGTTTCGAGGCTCATTATTAGAAACACGTACCGGCGCCATGCCATTCCATGTGATCACAGCTACGAATAAAAAAAATAAGGGGGNGGGGGGGGGGGGGGGCACACGTGCGAGAAAAGAGCCCACCATATTAACAAGACCTTCCTTCCCTACAAGGTAAAGTATTTAGGACCATATAATTATTGTCCAAAGGTATCGGTATCACCATAAACAGGAGAAACGGAACCAAACTACGTCCTTAAAGAGACCACACAAATAACGACACGATTTCACCTGTTCAAATTATGATGGGGAAATGAAGGATGATTCAAGTTACGGCAGTATTTTCTTCCGCTTTGTAGATACTTAGAAAGTATAAGCTATAGTTAGTCTATAATTTAAATGGATGGATTTACATGTCAACAAAATTTGAAAATGTTGTTGAGAAGGTCTTATTTAAAAGTAGCTTGCCAAAGGGCTGAGAACTCTGGGTTAGGTTTCCGACCGGGTGCGTTGGGGATATTATTTCTCACATGTTGGTTTTATATCCGCCTTCCAAACAAGAGCTGATGCATTGAATTAAAATTCACCCTCCTTATTTTGTTCCCTTATGTTAAGGAGTCTTAAAATTTCACATTGGCAAGTAAATATAAAAGTAGTGACATCATAATCTCAAATTATATATATGTGTGGTTCCTTGGAAACTGCGAGTCATGAAGTACCTTGAGAAACCCATTAAGTCCAGTTTAACCACTCAAAGTTTCTAAATAAATAGGGCTTTGAACCAAGGCTACAACAAAATGCTACTTATATTAGTTTTGTAAAAAAAAAAAGTTTAATTGCTTCTTTTTTTAAAAAAAATATGTGAAAGTTATGTAAACTGAACAAAAAATAATGTTGACGGCTATATAAAGAATGTATTTGACTTATGATCACGCAATTTAGGCTAGTTTCTGATATCAAATAGAGCCCAAAGAGAATGCATGACAGGTTCATACTGAAATCTATGAGTAAAAATGAGAGAAAAAGAATTTTAGAACTAACGTTTCTAATTAATGAAATATGTATATTTTTCCTCATACTTGAACAGTACATACAGCCCAGCTCCTTGAAATAACCAAATCAATCTTCTCTACTCACAATCCAATTTTAATACGAAAGATCTTTTAAAAAATACAAACATCTTTTGCGGCCGACATTGATAACATTTTACATGAGATTAAAAGGTGACCTGGTGGTCTAGGGGTAAGGTGTCGGGACTTCTGTGCTGACGTCCGAGATTCAATCCTTGGTCACGGCCCAAATTTATCTGATAGCCAAAATCTTACTTCACCTCTGACAAACCGTGTGTTAATCACAACTTATGAATGTGGTGAATGCCAGGCCTCCACCGTGGTTCGTATTCCACGTTAAACTGTAGGTCCTCCATTTCATCTCACAATCACCCTACCATTACACATTATCGTAAATGCGTATAAACCGAACGGGTAGTAAGACGCGGTGTTAATAATAATAATAATAATAATAATACGAGATTATTGTTATTTCATATGTCTTGATAATATACATAAAAACATTATAGCTGTCTATCACATGTCTTAAAGTATGAATACGTGAAAGTAGATCTTAGCTGCCAGATAAAACTCTTCCTATGAAAACTAAACTGTAATACACTACATTGTACTTTAATATTAACTATAAGTCTTACTTATTATCTTTACTTTTTTTTATCGTGCTTGCGACCTTTAGTGTTTTATGCAAGATGCAGACTGTACCTCGAGTCAAGAAAGGTTGGACCACATTGGTTTAACACATCGTCTGATTTAGATGGGAATGAACTTTTTTAACAGTTATACTTGAATGACTACATACGTTCAGTAATATGTGATACGAAGCTAGCTGCTACTGCTGATAGTACCAATACACACACACACACACACATACATATATATATGGCCGCATCTGGGTGAGGAGGAGGGGGGGGGTCACCAAAGGGCTGTGCGGCGAAAAAACAAAGGATTTTAGATTTTTTGTTTGATATAAAATAAATGCCACGTAAGAAAATATGGAGTTTCAGCAAATTAAAACTGATTATAAAACATACTTGCGGAACACTATGAGACAGGAACGTCTCTCAAACATAAATATTATTAACACTGAGCACAAAGTGGCATCACAAATTTGGGGTACACTAGACTTTTAGACATGACCAATGGTCTAGTCGTAAATTTAGCAGTGACGGAACGCAAAGCTGTATCCACCCTTAAGTTGAAACCGTCATAGGCGAAAAAATTGCACAGACATAAATAAATGTCTCTAGATTCTAGAAGTTATTTGGAGCATTTTGTAATGACTACTAAGGTAGAAACTTACTTAGCCCACTTCTCCTAGAATTCCCATAGAGCACAATAAATTTCATCAGAATATTGATATAAAATCAATTAGTTAACATGTGGGGAATGCCAGGCCTCCACAGTGGTTCGGATTCCACGTTAAACTGTAGGTCCTTCATTTCATCTCACAATCACCCTACCATTATCAATCACCCTACCATTACACATTAGCGTAAGTGCGTACAACCCGAATGGGTAGTAAGACACGGTGCTAATAATAATAATAATAATAATTTGTTAACTTAGAATAATTGCATAGTATAAGACTATAGTTAAAAAAATGAAGTTATTTTAAATATTTTTCCACGAAAAGTAGAGCCGAAACGGCGTTCTCCCTCCACTACACCCCTGCTCATGACCAAGGGGTACAATCTATAAATAAATAAAAAAAGTTTGAGAAGCACTGCCTTGGATAATTCGGCCACTGAAACGACCAATACTTATTAAATAGCACTAATAATAATAATATAGTAAAAGGGTCACGACAAAGGTGCAAAAATTTACAATAAGGTGTGGGTCTTTTCCACCGCGTCTCACTGCCCATTTGGTTTATATATAAGCCTATATATTACAGTCACTAACCCTAATGTGGTAGGAATGTGGAAGGAAGAATTTAGAGGAAGTGTAAGAAATCATTTAGAAAAATACAAAAACACACTCAGTACATTCAACCGCGATTCGAACCCCACGTCAAAGGCAATCCGGTCTATTGTTACCACCATAGTGGGTGTCAAATTTTCTAGATCTGTTTCAGTGGTCAAATGGTCTAACGCTTCACTCTCTCGCAATAGAATGAACTGCTAATGAAGGGGAGATTAGGGCTTGAATTCCGGTCAGCTGTATTGAGGTCGATTTTTTCCTAAATTGTTTCCCCAAACTTCCTCAACACAAATGCAGGTACACTTACTTTAAAATGTATTCTTCCTCATTCTTAATACTTTCGAGCAGCACATTTCAAACTATGTTCTGCGTAGCTCAGGCTCCATGACGTAATTTTAGATTATTCGTTATATTGGTTTATTTGTCATTTGGATTGCTAATTTGTTCAAATAAGAATAAAATACATTTTTCAAAAGCGCAGTCAGAACATGTGATGATTTTGGGTTGTTTTATATTTTTATGCTAGCCAAACTTAACTGTCGTTATTGAAATGTTATAATATTAATGTAAGAAATTGTACGAGGGCTCAAGCATGTATTTCTTCTAGTAAAAGGAATCCTTCAGAATAAAAAATTTGGGAACCCATGCATTAGAGTAATTAGTCCATATGCGTAAAACTCGAATGGGCGAGGACAATAAAAAAAAAGGTAATAATAAGTTTGAAGGGCAAGAAGTAGAGACCCCGGTGGAACTTATTGACTTTGTGAACGTGGCCTTTATTATACCCGTGGATCGGAAAGAGTCGTGCGAAAGTGTTCCGCCTCGACCGCAGACAAGCGGAAACATGTGCATACACATTTATACATGCACGCATCCACGCAATGTCTTAACGCACGCAGCTTTCTTTCATTCCTAATAAGGAAATCGAAAGTGCTCTTTGAGAGCACGAGTGATGCATGTCGGCATGACGCTGTACTCATACAGTCCAATCAACAAAAAGTGCCGGTAGTAAGCAGCTTGTGAATTTACTGTACACTTAAAACTAGGAATAGGACCCTTTAATCTTAAGGATATTCGAGGATTCTAGAAAATATAGGATTCGAGACTGAAATCATATTTTAAAAAATTGTTTGTAATTTATTTTATAGCTTTAATACAGTTTATAGGTGGGTTCAGACACATAATTATAGGACAAGCTTAACAACCAGGCCCCAGACCATTGATATAACACTGACTTGAACATATGGACATTATGATTAATTGATTACAACCAAAAAATGTTAACATTTAATTACCATTTCTATTTTATATCATTCAGTTATATTTATATTTCCTCTTAAGTTCATAAATTTCCATAACATTATGATTCTAATTTTAAAAATAGTAGATTTGACCCAACTCTACTTAAAACAAAATATATTCCTTTGTCAATAGTCTCGCCCTCGAAGGTTCGAGTTGAACGAGACAAGAGTATATATATAAAAAAAATCTAATTATATCTACGAAAGTCATTAACATATGAAAAAACTCATATGTTTTTAAGTGTAAAGTACAAAATATGTATTTTTAATTACATATGCACAATACAAAAATTATTTCGTATTCTTATGTAGGAGTATGAAAAACTATCAAGGGTTTTTTCTTTGTTTACTTTCTCATATAGGGAAAAGTATTGCGCTCGTGAAAATTTTCGACCTAGAGATTATGATTTATCTTTACATTTCATGTTCCCACGAGCCCAGTGGATTTTACAACTCTGTCTGCTCCTATCTCTGTCTATCTCCATCCTGGGCTTAGATCCGAAAACGGTTTGATGGATTTTGTTCTTATTTGATAACTAGAAGTGATATATCCATTATTTGGGTCATCTTTACTATTTTGATTCTAGCCCTTAAATTAAGGGTAGTTTGCTGACAATTTTTTTTAATAGTACATTTTTTGAAAATGGCTCCAGCAATTTGGATTAAAAATTGTTATCTCGACAAATGAAACTGTATACTTTTTTTTTTTGTGGAAAATTTGTTAAAAGGTAGTTTACAGAGAATCTATTTTCGAAAATTTTGTTCCAAGCTATTATATTGTAGTATTATTTTCCTTATACTCGTTTTTCCACGTAGCCACGCGTCGTTTATCCTGTGTAAAAGTACGTACACCGGGCGTATCCCTGCCTCGAACTACACGGAACCTTGAACTATCGAGACTTTAAGAGGGCAATATGTAAATTAATCAGAAAAATAAATACTTCAGTTTAATAATAGGTTGTAAGTTAGTTTATAAACTGTAATTTTACTTCTCGGTACAACACAATAAAAAAAACTCAACCCATAAATACACTTTTTCCACTCCTACTTAGTATCTTAATAACTGCCCACATATTGACACTTATAAGATATAGAGGAGGGTCAAATTTAGAGTAAATATACCCGCATTTGCGTGGAGGTATAGAGGTATACCGTTTAGAGACGGAGTTAAACAGAAGCAGGCGGAACACGGAATGATTCAAAGTGTAGTGTATCATAGTCGTAAAGTTCAAGGTGCTAACAACCCAAGTTGTGTCGAGTGAATGAGAAAACACCAATTAAAGACGAATAAAAGTTGTGTGTGAAGTCGTAGCCGAGCACAAATGCCTGGTAATGAGCCTATTGTTCGAAGTAGCAACTTTTTGGATGTGTTGACAGAGCGCGCGTTTGTACTGCGGACAATTGCGCAAATCAATGCCGCCATTATTCGGCGTGTAAAGACGGCATCCTGCTTGCTCACTCTCTCTCTCTCTCTCTTGCGAAGAAGTTAATTTGACCGCGGGCTAAACTCGAGGGAAACAAAATGCCCGTCTTACCTTCCGGGTCGCAACTAACAGTTAGTACAGTTCGAAACAGATGTACTCTTTTTCAATACTAAACAATTTTATAAAAACATAGTTTTGAATTAAAAAACTATAAGACTACCAAACTCCAGGGCGTCAGCCTGCAATTGAGCTATACTGAGCGAGCGGTCGCCATCTGTTGGCGAAGATAGTGCAAACTTCTGCTGCTAAAGGGTGTCACGTTGTCAGCAACACGAACACTCCGACCGTTAATCTCTGTTTTCTAGACCAAAGCAACAACTTTTTCATTCAAGTAGCTCCTCATTTGTCCTCATGAGGCCGAGTTGACCTCTGTTCCAGAACTACTGCTTCACAGAAAATATGAAAACACCGGGGATCAAACCCACCACCTCTGGATCTGTAGCCAGGAAATCTGACCACTAGACCACAGAGACGCTAAAGAAGTATAAGACCGATCATAATTTCGCCGTAGACAGGTGCAATTCAATGTGATACGTAGTTCAAGAGTAATATTGCACATAATTTGCCGATTAATCGGTCGTGAGATGGCCTTTTAGTCCCTTAATGCAACGCCATAGGAGACAAAGGCATCCTAAATAGTTTATTCGACAGGTACAAGAAATAAACGGCGTCAATCGTGGGAAATTAGACATTCAAGTGCAACTCATATTTCGACAACAGTAATTTATATTTAATTATTCATAAATACTTAATTTTACCTTTAAACAGGATGTAACAGAATAATTTAAGTTTGACGGGGAAATACACCTTCTGTCACTCCACTACCCTTGTTTAAAGGGTAATAAAACATGTGTGAATCAGCGTGCTTAGTAATTCTTTAGTTCACTTTTTCGCCCATCCAAAGACATACTATTTTAATCCTTCAGTTAAATGTCCCAAATCAACAACTATTCCAGTATTTGTACTAGATTTAGAAAAACTATCTTGTTTTCACAGTTTTTTCCAGGTGTAAGATGAGACTAGCTAGCCACAAAGAGTAATTTAGGATCTGAAATGTCTATATAACCGTATGTTACTGTCGAACCACGAAATATGCTCGAGTTGATCGCTAGCTCGAGAAAGCAAAGGGACAGGTGTTGCGACCTCTAGAAACGACCTTGCTTTTAGCAGGCATATCTCGACAAGTCTCGTATATAATACTAGTTTTTGTTGATTGGCGAAAAATAACTGGATCTTAGATGACGTAAACATTGGCAACAACATCACCACCACAATTTTATTATTATTATTATTATTATTATTAGCACCGCGTCTTACTACCCGTTCGGGTTATACGCTCTTACGCTAATGTGTAATGGTAGNTAATGTGTAATGGTAGGGTGATTGTGAGATGAAATGAAGGACCTACAGTTTAACGTGGAATCCGAACCACGGTGGAGGCCTGGCATTCCCCACATTCACAAGATGTCTTGTCAGAGGTGAAGGAAGGGTTTGGTAATCAGATAAATCTGTGCCGGGACCGAGGATTAAACCCCGGCCGCCAGCACAGAAGTCTGACACCTTACCCCTAGACCACACAATTTTATTAAACTTGGAAGTTCAGCGAGTGTGAACTCGGGAGCAATTACCGCCCATTAGCGGTTTTGTTTAAAATATATATTAAACTATTACTTCCTAAATATAAAGGCGTTTTTTGATCCAACTTTATATTTATATCAGCACAAGTCTTGCAAACTATCTTGAGTCTAGAACAGACTCCAATCTTATTTGCACGGCTTTAGTTAATTCATCTCTGTGCTGTGAGAAGGAGCCCCAATTTCAGCAAAACTAGTTATTTCAATCATGCCGGTGATCTGCCCTGGGACCAATTGAACTAAAGCATCGGACCTACATTTGGGTGTAGTTATTTGAAAAATAATAAGTACATTATGTTAAGAATTATGTCATGTTCCTATCATTACTACAATCTTACCTTTTCTCTACGGATTTCAAGTTGAAATATCTCCAATGATTTCTCTTTTTTTAAAGTTGATATTTTCCAGCTGTGATCAAGTTAGACAGAAAATAAATTAAAACTACATTTAAAAGTGAATTACATTCTTAGATAATAATCGTTGTCCCCACAGTTTAAGATGTTAGTCTCACAATAAATGCGCAAATTTACAAAAAAAAAAATCTTCCTAGTTACTCGATCGATTGTTTAGAAATTTAGATCCAACTCATTTGAGATGAGCTATTAAAAGGAAAACTATATGAGCGACCGCCATATTGAAAATGATAACCATATTGGAAAAAAAACATACATCGCTCGGCCTAGGTGTCCCTGCCAAATTTGGTTCAAATTAGTTCAAGTATTTGATAGTTATCGCGAAAAAAGATCCAAACAGATAGACGAAATGCAAATTGGTACATATATAAGTTAAGACTTAGATACTGTCATTTATAATTTACAAAGGTATGAGTTCAAATTAATTTAATTAATATATTGAATATTGAAGATAAATATAGTTTTGATTAACCCTTTACAAGTTGTTTATATCTGTTTTTTTCTTTTAACATACTTTGACATTAAAAACATTTACCTTGACTACATTTATTATAGTATGAGTAAAATTGGCAAAACTAACAACATGACAAAAACCATTCAGATAAGACTTAGTTTAAAAAAAAATAGGGTTAAAATATTTTTATGAAAATAATTTGGATACTGCAACTTTTATAATTTTAGCCAAATCATCAACTTTTGAATTATATATTTTAACTTGTTTTAATATGTTTTATTTTCACTTTCATTAAAAGATAGTTTGACAATTATTTGTGTATTATGTCATGTTGTTAGATTGGCCAAATTGACTCATACTATAATAAATGTAGTCAAGGTAAATATTTTTAATATCAAAGTGTGTTAAAAGAAAAAAAACACAGATATAAACAACTTGCAAAGGGTTAATCATAACGATATTTATCCTCAATATTCAATATTTTAATTAAATTAATTTTAACTCATACCTTTGTAAATTATAAACGACAGTATCTAAGTCTTAACATATATTATATTCATTTACTCCTTACGAAAGTTTCAATTAGAATGTTTTCTAAAATGTTGTTAAAATGGTACAAGTTAGACCATAACCTCACCACGCTCGGACAACAAGAGAGACACAGAGGCGTCATTAGTGCGGTGTTTTCCGAGGCAGGTCAACCACGTCACAACATTGATTGCCCCACACACACACAGTCCTTGCTATCAGGCGACCGGCATCTGATGGCGCTCGAGGGAAAAGGGGGAAGGGTTGTTCTAATAGAAAGGAACCAGGTGCAGTGCTCTGCGAGTACCATACCGGTCCAAGAGTGGCCTCGTTTCGACACGGAGACAGGCACAGACTCTTTGGTACACTCGTTATTACCGCCTGCTTAATACGCCCATGCGATAAGGTATGCAATTTCACGGAGGATAACGACACGCTTACGGTCAACATTTCACACATTTACGACATCTTGGGGACCTTCTATTGGAACGTTTGGGTAATAATACCCTTAAACAGTGATTACTATAAATCATAACGTTTTAAATTTTAAAAAAAATTCTATGGAGCGAGCACGTAAACGAGCTATACTGACCGTCCGGCCACCGCGCGCAGTTAGCGATATTAATGCCGACATTTTCGGATAGAGGGTGTCATGTGGTCAGCACAACACAACTGTAGTACGCAATTTTAGAGAGTACCTGGTATATTCCTAAGATGTAATAGTCATTAAATATGATTTGAATATATTTGAATATATATGTGTATATATATATATATATATACATATATAAAATAGTGAAGTTTTTAAGGCTTTCTTTCCTTCTGATTATGTCAATCAAAAGTGACCACTGCAGTTCACATGACCTAACGTATGAATACGTGACAGTAGATCAAGTAACTTTTTTTTTCAGTCAGACAAGGCCTTTTCCTATCAAGTATTCTCATTCCTGACTACTCTCATTAGTGAAGAGAAGCTAATTTTAATTTACTTAAAAATCAACATCAGCTGAATACACAATCTTAAAAAGAAAGATTCACCCTTATAAGAATCCCAATTCACAAATCTTTGTCTTATTCCTGTTCATCAAAGTTGCGTCATCAGGGGCATGGAACGCGCACTCCCCCCTCCCATCTTAATCTGGACTGACTGCTTTCAAAAATTATTCCAAACTAAATATTGATTCTAGACGAATTTAGTTATTCATACTTTTGTAGATATATACAATTACAAATGTTGGAATGAATGTATGAATGAAGGTAAGGATGGAGGAATGAATGAATGAATAAATGAATGGAGGATTTAATGAAGAAATAATGACGAGATTAATTAAGGAATGAATGTATTCTTGAATTGAAAATTGAATGAATGGAGAAATGAATGTATGATTGCACGAAAAAATTTATGTAAAATAGAATGAATGGAGGAATAAGTGGAGAAATGAATGAAGGAATGTTTGGAGGAATAAATGGAGGAATTAAATTAGTTGATTGTATCTACAATTATTTGGTCCCTTAAAGCTGTTGTTGTTATCATGAGTGTTCTTCAGTTGATGTTACGTCGTTTTGGTTAATTAAAAGACCTCGCCAAATTTCACAAATAAAGATAATATATAAATGAGTGTGCAGGGACTAGGTCAATGCTGTATCGCCCGGAGGACGAGGTGGGACAGGAAACAGGAGGAGAAACGACACAAGTCGTTACGTTATGACAACAAACCAACTAGGTCACACACCAACCACTCAGACCATCCGAGACAAATATTATGAACTAGTGCGTTCATTTGTTTGGCGTGCCTTGTTTACTCAGGTTTGTGGTCTAAGCTACAACCACAAACATTTACAATTAGGGTGGCTACAAAACTTAGTGGCCGAGGACAGCATTGCCATTGGTGATGATAACCAATTGCAGTTGACCTTGTTAGGAAAATGTCTGCAGTTATGCAACCCAGTGTTTCTAGAATAAAACAAAAGGTGCGGACAGAGATAAGATATATTTTCGAAGCAGCGTGCTTATTAATTTAGTTCGCTTTTTCTTAGAGAAAACTGTCTAATTTTTTTTAAGTACCACGTCTTACTACCCATTCGGGTTATACGCACTTACGGTAATGTGTAATGGTAGGGTGATTGTTAGATGAAATTGGAGGACCTACAGTTTAACGTGGAATCCGAACCACGGTGGAGGCCTGGCATTCCACACATTCACAAGTTGTGGTTAATACACGTCTTTTCAGAGGTGAAGGAAGGGTTTGTCAATCAGATAAATCTGTGCCGGGACCGAGGATTGAGCCCCGGACCCCCAGTACAAAAGTCCGACACCTTACCCCTAGACCACCAGGTCACCTTGCCTAATATTTAAAAATGTGTAGTTTAATGTCCCAAATTCACAAATTTCTAATTCTTTTAATTGTGAAATTCCACTTTAAAAAATTATTCCGAGACCACCAAGTAAGCAATATCAAGTCCCTTCCTATGCCTTGGGTGCCACAGAAGGCACGACGTGTCACCCACGCGAGTATATAACTTGATTCAGCGGCGGGTAATTAAAACACATACATCCTATCATTACACGCCTGATATTAGCTGTGAACTGTGATTAAAACAGATTTGCATATGTAAATCCTTTCCAGACTGCATAAATCGTGCTTAAAACGAATTTGAATGAGTTGATGTAGTAAAACGTTTAACTAATATACCGCCGTTACTTTGTTCTTGTGGGGTGTTGACTACTCTCTCAATTACATTTTTTGTTGTGCGCTTAAGTGTTAGTGTCGACTATTAGCAACAATACCTAAACTAAATAGAGGTTGTAGAAGATAGTATTTTAAGAAAATTCCTCAAATATGCCCTAAAGAATGGTTGAAAAGTCATAATATGAAAAACTACTCTCAATGTATTATTATTATTATTATTAGCACCGCGTCTTACTACCCGTTTGGCTTATACGCACTTACACTAATGTGTAATGGTAGGGTGATTGTGAGATGAAATGGAGGATCCTACAGTTTAACGTGGAATCCGAACCACGGTGGAGGCCTGGCATTCCCCAAATTCACAAGTTGTGATTAATACACGTCTTGTCAGAGTTTGGTAATTAGATAAATCTGTGCCGGGACCGAGGATTGAACCCCGGACCCCAGCACAGAAGTCCTACACCTTACCCCTAGACCACCAGGTCACCATCTCAATGTAATTGGTCTTAATTTAAAGTCCTTCTAACTCGGATGGCTTCGATAACTAATAGATTCGACATCTTTACATAGATAATTTATTTTAGTAACGAAAAGAGATCGACTATGATGCTTATTATGACATTTAACGCGCAGTTTCTGAACCAACTGAAAAACAAGCACATATTTTACACAATAATTATTTTTAGATCAGGCACAAAACCCAATCCGGCTGTGACTTTACTACCGTTAACGGCAGGAATCCTAATTTCCCAAATGATAAATTTTTCAGATATGCCAGTAATCAGACTACTGACCCATAGGTGAGNCGTGAGGGGGGGGGGGGGGGGGGGAACGCGAAGTAGAATTAAAACTAGGTTTAATGAAATATAAGAGTAAGAAAACACATATATATGATACATTACTTCAATACAAACCAGCCTCTCTAATATCTATACAAAGTCTACGGAAGCTTCTTATTTTGAGCATCACGTCTTACTAACCATTCGGGTTGTACGAACGTGTGTGTACTAATTATGCTAGTGTTAGGAATAAGGAGGGAAAGTGGAAAACTATTTAAGAAAAATTTCCCTCAGTTCCTTACACCACGACCGGGATTCCAACCCAGATTTCCCCGCCGTCGGCAGTAGGCCCTACAGTCTATTGTGCGAGTGACGCCATTAAATCACTGAAGCGGACCCATTAGCCGATTTGGCACACGAGCATTTGAATAACATATAATAACAGCTTCATTGAACAGAAACTGTGTTTGTGAATGTATAATACTAGGGAGTAGACGTGGTATTGTGTGTCAGTGATAATAATTATAGAAGTAATAACATAAATAATCCTTCTTAATATGCTAGTTACCTTATCAACCGTAGAGATCTTCATAAGCTTACCATGAAGCGAAGTAACAATTGAACAATAAACGCTGGACACTGATCGCGTAATGACCTGGACAGAGCTAACCGTCTACCACTTTTTGTCGAGACTACTTAAGGCGGGGCTACACATGCGGCATTCAGCGATTCTCGAGTAACGAATGTTCGGTATTCGCAGAACAATCGCCATAGTTCGCCAAACTACAAACATTTCACTGTCGAATGTCTGGTTGTCGGTAATCTATCGCAAATCAAAGGGCACGAACATTCACCTTATCTCGAATAGACTTCCTCGTCCGCGCATTTGTGCCTCGGTCTGTCAGTCGAAGTGTTGTGTTTACTGTTAAAAATGTAAAGGTCCAATCCCTTGGTCTTGCCATTTTTAGACCTCTATGAAAAAATGCCTGCTATATTAAATCCAGCCTATAGTTAACGTAAAAAATATCGAATATATGATGGCTAAAAGCGTATTCAACAACAATTTAGCATAGATTATTCTAGTAACGACCTTGAATAAATAATAATATTTAGCACCACGTCTTACTACCCGTTCGGGCTATACGCTTTAAGTACTAATTACGCTAATGGATTAGGAATTGGGAAGGTTGAATTACAGGAAGTGAACCCGCATTTGCGTGGAGGGAGAGTGGAAAACCATTTAGGAAAAACCACTCCCAGTTCACCCGACCGAGATTCGAACCTCGATCTCCCTGTCCTCAGTCACGACAAGCGCGTTAGCCAACTACACCACCGAAGCGAGTAATAAATAATAAAATTCAATGACAAATATCAGAACACGTCTAAATAAAGTTAAAGAAAGTGATAGAAGTGGCTCAGTTGCAGAGGATGTTTACAGGCCATTTCTATTTCATCCTCCATATTTGCACAAGATTCAACATGTGTGTAGATGTGTGCTCGTCATTCGACAAATATTTGACAAGTAGCTCACGAAGAAACGAACATTTGACATCCGGCGAACGCCGCGTGTGTAGCGCCCGCCGCCTTTATAGGAAAGGAAACGCCTTTCATTGGCATCACAAATAACAAAGACATTATATCAGCAACGAGATGTTCATTTTGTCAACAATAATAATTGTAATTCATTTAAAAACAAACTCTGATCAAGCGAGTCAACCAACAATTGCAATGACCCGTAATGCTGGCCGCATGGTCTTAGGCGTTACTCTCGTAAATAGACTAGACTGCCTATGGCGGGGAGATCAATCTTCCTACTCCCTACATATAAACGTAATTAGTACACATGCGTATTACCCAAGAGAGGCGATAAAAAAAAAATATATATATATATAGTAGCGCTAGCAACGCGCACTGTTGGGTACGCGAACTAAAACATCGCAAAGAACGCTCCGTTTACGTTATGGTCTCATCTTATAATTTATATGTACCATAGTTAAACCATGCAAGGTAAGCTTGCAACCTTAGAGGGTAGACGAGGGGTAGGCTACATGGTTGGCGTTGGAAGGGAAGTCGCGTATCATAGTCGAATGCGATTTCAACTGTGGTATTCCCAATCTCTGTCAAAGTTAGCTTTGGTAGATTTAATCTAAAAACAACCTTCTTATCACTGTCTCATAGCTTAAGCCTAGTAACACTTGTTTTAGAAAGGATTTTTTATTTAAATAACATAGGTTTACAAGATATGAAAAAAAATGTACAAGCAGCCGCGCTAAAATGTTGAGTATGAGTGAGGGAGATATATACATGTAAAAGCTTTTAAGGTATGGTAAAATTTTCTATCAGACCCCTCTTGGAAAAATTGAGAATAAGATAGCAGAGATCAAGTACAACAGATTAAAAAAAACAATTAATACATTGCTGTGTACACCGTAAAGCCATCAGGCGATAATGTAAAATAATCTCTGAACGATAACGCGTTTCACTTTACGCGCAGCTTGCTAAATGTACGGTCAAATTTTCATAGGAAGACCCTTATCTGAGAGCCATAAAAGTTACTATATCCTGATTTTGGTAGGAAGACCGTATTCGTGTAATCTGCAGTTGTATGTTTTGATAAACATTATAAACGCCTATAAAATAACCAATAGTAAAATGTTATCAATGTTGACAAAAAAGATTGTATTTTCTTAAAAGGCCCTTCCTATGAAAAATATAACTTATCAAAGTTTCTGACAGTGGCAAGGTTTGTTCCTTTCACTTATATTCCCACAATATTAATTTACATACGCAGACCAACATGATGGATGTACTAATTGGGGGGATATATACGTACGTATATATTAAAAAAAAAAAAAGTGAATGTAAATAGCAGGTGCTGTCAGGTTTTGTAGACGGTTAATCTCGCAGCATTTTGTTGTACAAGTTGTTATCAAAATAAAAATGTGCAAATAAAAAAAATTGCTCAAAATCTTTCCTAGACATTAATTAAATGGTAATATAGTTTTTGGAAGGTCCTACGACACCGAGGTTCCGGTATTTTCACGTTGTTGCAAAATAATACTCATAAATTACCTGCAATAATTTTTACTGTGCAATAAATTTAATATTGTGATTATTATCTACTTAATCTAGGGGCAAGTGATGAGGAAGTCAGTTTAAACTAAATCAATCTGATCACAAAATCTCATAAATAAAACTCCATCACTTTTTCCTGATACGAAGAGCCTAATTTCCCTGCCTAAAACCTAGCTCGGGATTTATAAAATGTTTTAAAAACATTAATGTGAACACCATTTAGCCTTAAACGGAAACCGTATTACCTTGACGGATCACATCATATTAGCCAATGGTATTCAACCTGGGGTACGCGTACAACCAGAGGTACGAGAAGACATCTTAAGGAGTACGTAAAAATTGTGTATATATATATATATATATATATATATATAGAGAGAGAGAGAGAGAGAGAGAGAGAGAGAGAGAGAGAG